>CM021108.1:361944271-362065603 GCA_007115665.2 Sequoiadendron giganteum | reverse complement strand
TCAACCCTCTACCCTTAAACCCTCTACCCTTTACCCTATACATTAAATACTCAACCCTCAATTCTCAACCCTCAACCCTTAATCCCTCAACCCTCAATCCTTAAACCCTAAACCCTCTACCCCTTACATTGACCCTAAACCTAATCCTTCAACCATATACCCTCAAAAATATACCCTCAAAACTATACTCTAAACCCTCTACCCTCAACCAAGTAAACCCTTAACCCTAAACTCTTAACCAAACTTCTACCCTATACCCTCAACCAAATACCCTCTACCATCAAACCTATTCCATCAACCCTCAAACCTTAAACCCTAATACCCTAGAAACCATCAACCCTATAGGTCCTCCATCCTAATCCCTCAACCCTATACCCTCAACCCCTATCACTTTCTCTCTATCTATACATCTCACCTCTCCCTCCTTCCCTTCCTCCCACCCTCTCTAATTGTCTCTATCTATCGTCTCCCTCTTTCTGCGTACCTCTCGTTCAATCAATCCCTACCACCCTCTCTCACTCCCTCTCTCACACTCCCTCTCACTACCTATCTCTCAAGTCTCTCCCTCTCACCCCCCTCACACTCTCAAGTCTCTCCCTTCACACTCTCAAGTCTCTCCCTTTTGCACCCTACCTACATAACCCTCTCTTTCTCTTTGTCTCTCTCTCTCTCCTCTCCCTCAATTCTCTCTCTCCCACCCCCCTCTCTCTCTCTCCCTCTCCATCAATTCTCTCTCTCTGACCCCCCCTCTCTCTCTCTCCCTCCCTCTATCCCTCCCACCCTACCTAGCTAAGTCCCCCTCAATCCAACCCCTTCTCTCCCACTCCATCTCTCTTAAACTCTCACTTCGACCCCCTCTCCATCTCTCTAGACTCTCTCTAAATTCTCCCTTCGTCTAAAGACATACATAAATGCATACATACAAGCATAATACATTTGTACATATAATCTTACATCCATACAAGCATACATACATACATGTACATAAAAATATATCAGCATACATTAATATGTTAGCATTAAACATAAAGTAAGACATAATGCGAGCGCGTTATAACGCACTCGTGTTATGTGCTAGTAGACATGTTCCCCACAGAAGCAAAAACCATGTCAAAAGCAAGATATAACGCGAGCGCATTAAGTCCCACTCAATCCAACCCCTTCTCTCCCACTCCCTCTCTCTTAAACTCTCACTTCAACCCCCTCTCCATCTCTCTAGACTCTCTCTAAATTCTCCCTTCGTCTAAAGACATACATAAATGCATACATACAAGCATAATACATTTGTACATATAATCTTACATCCATACAAGCATACATACATACATTTACATAAAAATATATCAGCATACATTAATATATTAGCATTAAACATAAAGTAAGACATAATGCGAGCACATTATAACGCACTTGTATTATGTGCTAGTAGACATGTTCCCCGCAGAAGCAAAAACCATGTCAAAAGCAAGATATAACGCGAGTGCATTATAAAGCGCTCGCTTTATATCTTAATTTGGGAATTATCAAAATTTAAGCTTGGTATTGCCTTGGAATTCCAACCCAAAGGCTTGGAGGGCATTCCCAACGACCAGAGACATGTTTTTAAAAAATCCACCATATTTCTCATAATCGAGTTCGTGCTCACCGTCAGGATTGCACGTGGTTCAATATCGAAAAAATCAAGCACATGGGTAATGTTGGGTTATCTCTTAACTATCCAATGATGTAATTTTTTTCACTTTCTGAAAATGTTAAGTCTTTCATCCATAATTTATTTTATCTATATGTCCTTTTTTTGCCAAAAAGCAGTGTTTGGTATTTTTTTCGTTATAAATTAACCGTTCATCAATTTTTCAAATAAATTACATTTTTAGAAACTAGACTCCATTCTACAAAATTAAAAAATTAAAAAAAAAAACAAATCAATTAGTTTCCAAAATTTGTAGGGGTAGCACGGCCAAAATTCCATTTTTAGGATATGTCCACTTTGCAAATTAGTAAAAAATCAAATATTCATTAAAAAATTATCAGAAAAATCGTGCATCAACTACATACTATTAACTAACTTCTAACTATTGCGATTTTAAAAATACTAAAAAAAAGTTCACCGTACGAGGGTCGTACAAGAGTTGCTATGTTATGTTTTTCTGACAAAAACAACACCAATTTGTGTACGTCCCTCGTTTGAACCCCTTAATCTCAATTATTTTCAAAATAAATTAGTAGTTTGGAAAGTAGACTCGGAGCACTTGAATCCTTCTTTTTGTTCCATCTCAAAATTTTGAGTCTAAGTATCCTCAATTTCACATCCAAGGTCAGTATTTCCTGATTTCAGAAAAAAGTTGTCCACTTAAGTCCCCTTTTTGGGAACCATCTTGGTGCACTTACCCAAGCAGCAAAAGCCCATATCCTCAAGTAGATTAACAATTTTAAAAAATAATCTTCCTAGGATAGCCATATCTTATCTTCTTGGTCCTTAATCAAATCATTTCCTTTTCATGGTTCAATTAAAAACAAGATTGACAAATTCAAAGCAAGAATGGAAGCCAAGTGGACCCCCCCTGCACAAAATTTTTTCAAACTAAATTATGATGGGGCTTCTAGGGGTAACCCTAGAAAATCAGGGATAGGAATTGTAATAACAAATTCAGAAGAAAAAATCTCGAAATTTGCTTATAAGATTCTACTTGATGGGACAAATAATAAGGTCGAACTAGAGGCTCTCAGTTTTGGTCTGGAGCTTGCTCAATCTCTGGGTATTAATGAAATTGTAGTGGAAGGGAATTATGTGGTTATATTCAACTCATTCACTTAAAAATGATTTCACGTCTAGTAGTTGCAATATCTTCTAGATAAAGTTCTCCTCCAATTATCTCATTTTAATAATTTCACATTTTCACATTGTTATAGGGAGGAAAATCACGTATCAGTTTTCGTTTCTAACAAAGCAATTGATGATTCTTGGTCATATAAAGAGTTCTCAAAGAATGATATTCCCTCCTTATCCAAATAGTAAATTGTAAGAAATTTTATGAAGTTTTGTCTTAATGTTAGTGCTTTTTCATGACTCTCTTCATGTTTCTTAAGGCCTCGCTTCAGGTTGCATTAATTGGTCAAGATTTTGGTGGGTATGGTATTTTTTGGAAACATTCTTAGTAAATTCCTGCCTTAGTTACATCCACTAAAGCAATCATAACTTTGTCTAGTTTATAAATGCATTGGGCCGTGATTTGACTACTTCTTCATGTTTTCTATTGTGTCACTCGCTAGCACCTCCACTCCTTGGGGTGATTTTATTTCGACTTGCCTCGACACACCTTTCAATTTTCACTGCAATCATTTCCTTTAGGGGTCAAGGTTCCATCCTTTGGTGACTTGCGTAAGCCTGATTAGTTTTCATCCTTCGCATCCAATCCCTTTTAGCTCGCAATCATGGCAAAATATGGTCAGGGTTTTCCATGCTCTCCTTGCAAGCTTTCCCCATGTGTGGTTGCGGCCAGATCTCTTATAATAATTTTCTTATATGATCAGGACTATCACTCATTTAATGTAAATCCATTCATCTACGAAGCTGACTGCAATGGCTTTTCACATGTGTTAAACTTATTGTTTCTTGTTTGTGGCTGGGTATAAAGGACCGAAATGGATTTCTTTATTTGGTGGTCCAATGTGAAATCTTTAGAGCTTCCTTCATAGTGCAATGCCTTCAATTTTTGGTAACGATTAGTATAGAGTTTCATTCGTGCCGAAAGGTAAGGAATTCAGTGATCCCTACCCATTTGACCATGAAAAGTTGGGTAGAGTGTTTCATCTAGATGATGTAGATTATTATTTTGGTTAGTAAAAAGGTGGTGGGTTCCCATTGGTTGTGGAGTAATTCCAATGCCACCTTCCATGAAATGCTTTCTCACGTATTCACTATTTGCATGGATATCGTTTTGGATGTTGAAATGGTCATGGTTCTTGCTTCAAAATTTTCTCAACCAAGTTTGCTTACTATCCTGGAGCTTTGTGAAGCTTTGGATAATTATAATTTTCATGCAGGTCTTTTTCCTATTGGTGGTTTTATTTCTCATTCTGATATGATATCTAACAATTTTTGTGGAGACTTGTTGTTTACTCTCAGGTCAGGTATCTCTTGTGATGATTTTGAAATAACAATGTTGGATTACAATGATTTACATGATAAATTTCCTCTAGAGATTCTCGTGGTTGGGGTTGATGTTCTTCTTGTTTGATTCGACAATGAGATCTTTGCCTTCAAAGTAATCAAGGGCTTCAATACAAAAAAATTGAGGAGGATTGTTTTGAGTACATTGTCATGCCTCCTTCACATTTTGAAGCTAGCTCCTCTTCTATTTCTTGTATGTAAGGTATGTAATAAGTTTTTATTTTCCCATTTTGTTCTTGTTGGGCTCTACATACTTGTCTAGTTTGAACTAGACTAGGGGTTGGTGGGTGGACACAATCTTTCATTTTTTGGGTACCTTACCGGTTGGGTTTCAAGTATGCCTCTCATTTTACTTTGCTAAATTTGGGCTATCCTGTTATTAGGATCAATTTTTACTTTGCACTTCTACTATCTTTCTATAAATAAAATTTCAGTGGCTTAGCCACTTTTATCAAAAATAAAAAATAAAAAAAATAAATGCTAATTATTTTTAAAAATAAACACTAATTATTTTTGCATAGATAAACCTATCTAATTTTGATTGCCCTTTAAAATCAATCATTTTTCGGAAATACATTAAAATATTACTAATTACCTAAATATAATATTCTAATTCTTTTGTAATACAATTTAATATTAATTATTTATAAATGAAAATAAATTTAACTAATATTAATTGCTTTGAAAATAAACTATACTAATTAATTAAAAATTACCCTTGTAATACTAATTGCCTTTTTAAGTATACAAAATACTTTTGCAATACAATTTTAGCATATTTTAATTGCCTAATGAATTTATCTATACTAAGTACCTTTGCAATATATAAATTTAACTATTACTAATTTATTTTGAAATAAATGCACTTAAATTATTCTAAACAACAAGTATAAATTTAACTAATATTAATTCCTTTTGAAAATAAATACATCTTAAACTATTTAAAAATTACATTTGCAAATATTTAAAAAACAAAAAAAGTTAAACTATTCTAAACACTTGAAAATTAATTTTTCAAATGTAAATTTACTAATACTAATGGCTTTGAAAATAAATACTAACTGTAATATAAATTTAACTAATATTAAATAAATTTTTTAAAATAAATAAAACCAATACTTATTACTCTTGAAAGTAAATAGTAATTAATTTTGTAGAAAACATTAATTTTTAAAACCTTTTAAAAATAGTAAATAGTAATTAATTTTGTAGAAAACATTAATTTTTAAAACCTTTTAAAAATAGATTAAAATCAAACGAGCTTAAACCAAAGGATTAGTTTTCATTTTCTAATCACTAAGATCCATAAGGGCGAGGTGAGAGCATATGACAATTACATAATCTTATTCATAACTTAAATTTAATAAATCCAATTATTACTTTACTCTTAACTAATTTATCTTTTATCATAAAAATAACTAGGCCAATTAACCACATATTAGTATAATGAAATATTTTTTCATAACCATAACTATTCAATTAAAATTCAATATGCATACAACAAAACTATGCAATCCTACCATATATAGAAAGTGATGTGATTTTTTTTATAAATGTGATCTATTATTTTCTACAAGTATTAAACCCACCCCTAAAATATTTCAAGTAAATGAATTTATATTACACATTTCTTCACTTGAATTAATTAGTTTCTAGAATAACATCAATAACTATTATTATGTTAACATACACCAAGATTACCTTTTAAATTATACCTAGAATCTTTCAATCATGGTGGTTAATTCATAAATTATAGTTGATATGTCTTTCCTTGAAGGGTAATAAATATATCCAAGTAAAATTCATTATGTATAACACATTAGATTTTTGGGTCAATACTTAAATAGGGTCAACACAATCCAAAAACCTACTAATATTTGTAAATATAATATTATTCTAAAATGGTATTATGGTAGGGGAATAATGGGTAATGGTTAAACAATATAATTCAAGCAATTAGGGTTAGAAAACACTAAAAACTTACAAGATAAAGATCATTAAAACCCATACTCAATGAAATTAGGGAAAAATGCTTCAAAAATTTAAACAAATGTTAGATAATCAATTCAAATGACAATTAAGTCCAAGAAACAATGGAAACCTTACAATCCCATTATAGGATTATGCTCCAAATGTATGTGGATTGCTCTATTAAGCATAACCCATGATTATAAAAGATAAGATTGGTGATTTGATTTACAAAAGGATACTCAAATTGCTCAAGATTTCTTAAGAATTCAAGAATGCCCAAGCTCATGAAAATTGTGAATATGCTCAAGCTTGTGAATGAAATTAATGAGGAAATGACTTGTTTTATAGATTTGTAGATATCTGATCAATGGTGGATATTGAAGATGAAGATCGATGGATGAGAGGAAATCAAGGAGATCAAGGGTGGAGGATGAATGAGAGCCCAAAATATCACTATTTTCATGGAAAATTGGTTAAAGATGTTTTGGAGGGAAAATATATATTCAAATTTGAATTATGGAATATTCTTTTTGGAGGGAATATGCCATTTAGATATTTTGGAGGGAAGAAGATATTTTGAAAAGGGAATATTCTTTGTGCAAGTTGGAGGAAATTTAAAATTAAATAATTAAGAAAATTATTTAATTATGAGGATGAGAAGAAATTAGGATTTTTAATTAAATAATTAAAAATTATTTAATCAAGTGGGATTGAAGGAAAATTAAAATAATTAATCATGTTGAAAAGAAGGAAATTGAATTTAATTAAATAATTCAAAATTATTTAATCAAGGGAAATTAGCATGAGAAATGATGAATTAATTAAATAATGTTAATTATTCAATTAATAGAGAAAAATAATGAATTTAATCAAATAATTAAAAAATATTTAATTAAAATGAGGAATTAGGGGATAATGAGGAAAACAATGTTAATAGGTGAATTTGAGATGTGTGATACATTCAAATAATTTTAAGTGTCTGCATTTTGCCCTTCTTTGAGACAATGAACCTATTATGTTATTTCATAGATGTGATGTTGCTCGAAAAATTATAATTTTTTTATCTAATGCCCCATTGTGCCCCAATGGACGAAGGAAGGATGGCAAATTGACCCCTTGAGAGATTAGTCAAAAAACATTTTGGGTTGGGATCACAATAGGATGATGGGATTCGTTTTGTAGAGAAGAGGACAAAACAAAATTCCTAATAAGCCCAAAAAATAATCAAGATAGATAACCAAGGATGAAAAATAAACTAGAGGATGAAACCCTAAGGTTTGGGGGGTATAAATGCATTTAGGTTCATTTCAACCTCATTTGCACCCTTTTAAGTTTGAGAATTCTAGAGCTTTGAGTGATTTTCCTTTTAGAGACCCTGAAGAGACCTAATCATGATGGCGCATGCAGTTCACACCCTACATTATGCATGCATGATTTATTAGTTCCAACGGCTCGTCAAAGTAGACCCCTCGATATGCATCTAACCCATTCTACTTGCACGTAGTTTTAGGTGTCAAAGTTTATAACTAAAGGTAGGTGAAAAAATGTGTCACTTCATCAGCAACACTTTTGAAACCCGATGTGATGCTTATGAAGACTGATGTGACACTTTTGTCAAAAGCGTCAAACTTCTACAAAAGCGTTGGTGTTAGAAAAACTATAGCACTTATGACTATGGTTGCATGACGTGTTTGTAAAAGCTCTCCCTTCTATTTTGGTAAAATGACGCTTTTGAAAATGCTTGCTTATGATTGTGATAAAGTGACACTTTTGAAAAAAATCTCACTTTTTCTTGAGGCTTAATCTTATATTGTTTTTTTTGCAAATTTGACAAATTGACATTATGGTTGTTATGCTTGCAGCCTAGTCTAGAAACTATTCTATCTCAGGAGTACAAAAATTATGGGTCCTAGACCAATGGGTTAAATTTATTGATTTTAAGATCATGATGTGTTCAACAATATTTAGGGGTCCTAATCTATAACTAGCTAGGTCTGAGTTTAAACAAATTTCCAGTAATGCATTAAATTGTAATTTTTCTATATGTAACACATTTATGCATGCAATTTAAAAAAAATGATAAATGTAATTTTTAGAATACACAATAGAGAAATAAACTAATCCCAGTTAACAAATTTGGAAATTGAAAATTTTGTATGTTTTTGACACAACAATGCAACTTTATTCACTTTTTCATTATATGTATATGCCTAAATGAGCTCTTAAAATTTGTTTTTAGATTTGAATATGATCTGATGTAGATATTTCAATGCAATTATGAGCTAGATCTATGTTGCAATGACTAAAATTAACCTTATTTGTCATTTGAATGAAAGATTCTATGCAATTTTTTTTATTTTTCAATGCTTTTTGTGAAAATTATGGATGCCTAAATGATGAATGCAAAAAACCTAAGATTAAACTCATATTTAAAATGGCATGCTTCAAATTTCAAAATATTTTAAAGTGTAAGAACAATCAGGTTCACCAAAATATTTGATTGGGAAAAGGGGTCTAGGTTCTAAATCACACCTCTCCCAATTTGAAAGGGGTTAAAACTTGATTTCAATACCTACTTGGCTACAAACCTCAATGGAAGAGCTAGAATGGTGGATTAGGGTTTTAATCCTTGTTGGTTTGATTATGTTTGATGGATAGGTTAGTTTTTGATTTCCTGAATTATATGATGCAATGTTATTTCTAGGTTATTTATGAAAATGCAAGAAACTGTGATGATTTTTGAGAAATATAAAACTGACAAGAAAAAAAAGATTCCAAAAAGGATGAGGGTAGACACAGAAGAACCTGACATATGAATTTGAGGAAGAAACAGTTGTTCAAGGGCATGAGTAGCCCTAGGTTGAGTGATGTTTTCTCAAGATCTAATTTGACACTCCTATAGCTCCAAGTTTGCTAGCTCTTCTCTCTCAAGATCATAGTTGAAACTTCATCTTTTGTTGATAAAATTCACTTTCCTTGAATTGACAACTTATAGGGCTTGAATGCATGTGAATGAGTAATTAGTCTTGAATCCTCCTCCAATTTTCTTTAGATCTAAAATCCTATACACATAAAAGAGGGGGAACGGTTGTTTCGTATAGGGTCTTGCCTAAGTCAAACCTCATTTTGGTATTTCTACATCCACAATGACTATGATGATATAAACATAGAGTTTACCCTCAGTTAGGTAGGGCCTGGTGATTGATGCAGGAGCATCCAACAATGTAGGGCAATCTTGCATCACCCAAAAAAATTATTTTCTTTTTTTTCTTTAGTTGTTTTGAGTTCCATGATGGCACTTAAGGGGCATAAGACAATCACGAGTCAAAAATAGCAAAAAATGTTCACTTACTATTTTTAGTAAGTCAACCTAAATGAGCTTGTATGGACCTAAAAATTTACCCAAAGGAGTAGACCTGGAAAAAAAAATTGGTAGTGAAAGAATCACCTCAATACCCTGAACGGTTTGGGAGAAATTAAAGTTTTTGTCTCGAGAAATTTCTCTAATGCAGCTTCAAATTCAAAATATAAAACTTTAGAGGCCCCAAAATAGCTTGAAAGGTGGTTGAACTGGCCTATGGTGGTTTGCACATTATAGATCTCTTTGAGAGCTTTCCAACGAAATGCAATAATAGAAAATTGGACACCCAGATCAAAAGTTGTGGCCCCATGAAGTTGCCCCTCTAAAAAGTGAATTTCATTAAAATTTATTCCTAGGCCAGAAATCAAATGGCAAGACTTTTTGTGCCTAAACAAAATGGAAAGTTGCACTTTCTAGAACATTCTAGGGTGGTTATTGGGGTAAAATAAAAGGTTTAAGTGGGGGGGTTGTAGAAGGTGGCTCCATTAGTACAGATCGTGGCTCCATTAGTACAGATCGTGGCTCCAAATAATAGTATTTTCTTTCAGAGTTGATTTTGTTGTAATGAATCAAGCCCATAAGGCTGTAGCATGTAATTTTGAATTTGTAATTTCATTTTTTAAAAATAATTGAAAGTGGGTTATTTTTTGTCTCGCATCTTTTGTGTTGGTATTTATTGTTGTGTTTTGTGTGGCTTGGGCAGTGTATCCCTCATCAAGTGGCATCAGAGCCAAGTTCTTGAGTGTGTAGATAGATCACTGAACATGAGGCAGTTTACACTAGGACTTGTGGTTGTGGGTCTGTGAGAAAAGATGCCTCCACGAAGAAACCATGGTGGAAGAAATGTTGGGATAGCAGAAGAGGGTTTTAGATCCTTCCAGAGACAAGTTCAAGCACTGTAGGAGGAGTTGCATAGAGGAGTTGATGTTAGAAGAAGAGACGGAAGTGAGGATGAGGCTGAAGATGAGGGGCCATTCGAAAAGGAAGCACATGATGTAATGGATCCTAGAGAAGTCAGACTGATTAGGGCCATTTCCAAGATTGGAAAGAGGTTGAAGATAAAAGTTTCTAATTTTTCTAGAAACCTAAATCCAGAGGAGCTGATTAATTAGATCAATGACATGGAAGAGTATTTTGAGTATGAGGAAATAAAAGACCCAGATAGGGTCAAATTTGCAAAGGCCAAATTGAAAGGCCATGCTAGCATATGGTGGAAAGAAGTCCAATTGGAAAGAAATGGAAGAGGAAAAGAGAAAATAACAAGATGGGATTAGATGGTGGGAAAATTGAAGAGACAGTTCATTCATGGGGACTATAATCTGGACTTGTTAAAGAATATGCAAGGGTTGAAACAAGTAGGAAAATCTATTAAGGAGTATACGAAATAATTCTACCGAGTCTTGATCAAAATAGGTCATTCTGAGGCCAACAAGGAGAAATTTTCCCATTACACAAATGGGTTGAAGCCGAGCATTCAAGAAGAGATGAGTCTGGTAAGAATGTCTAGCATTGAAGAAGCATATCAGTTTGCTTTGAAGGTAGAAGAAAAGTTGAACAAAAGATTTGAGAGCAAGCAAAGAGGTGGGGGTCGTGGTGGAAAGACTAGTGGATGGTCATATGGAGGTTGAAATGAAGATCAAAAGAAGGGTGAAGGATCCAGTAGCAACCATAACCAAAAAGGAGATAACACCTACCATCCTTGTGATCAGAATAATGGAGACCAAAGAGGAAGAGGAAGATCTAGATGGGGACCGGGAAGAGGAGGCTTTCGTGGAACCTGTTTCTAGTGTGGAGAAGGACATAGAGCCTACGAGTGTCCTCAAAATCAAGGAAGGACAAATAGAAGACTTGAGGGTAGTGCAAAAGTTGCACACGTAGATGAAGAAGTTGAGTCTTCACATTATGAGGATGCAGAAAGAGGAGAGGTTTGTGTTACTAGAAGAGCCTTACTGAATGAGGAGAAAGATCCAACTCAAAGGAAGAATTTGTTTCACACAAGATTTAAGTGTGAAGGAAAAGTTTTCAATGTTATTATTGATGGAGGTAGTACTAATAACCTTGTTTCAAAAGAGATAGTTAGTAAGTTGTGGTCGGAAAGAAGAAGGCATCAAAATCCATACTGGATTGCTTGGTTGTAGAAGGACCATAAAGCTTTGGTAAATGAACAATGTCTAGTAAGGTTCAAGACTGGCAATAACCATGATGAGGTATTGTGTGATATTATGCCTATGGATGTTTGTCATATGTTGTTAGGTAGACCATGGCAGTTTGATTGGCGAGAAGTACATGATGGACATGCCAACACCTATTCTTTAACAAAGGATGGGGTTCATCATAAGTTGAATCCCTTGGAAGAGTTAGAGGAAAAAGGTATGTAGTAAGGCAAGAATTTATTTGGTTGATGGAAGAAAGTTCCTAGAAGGTATGAGGCATGAGCATATGTGTTTTGCATTGATCCCTAGAGTTGGTAAAGAAGATACTATTGAGGTACTTGTAGAGGTTTCAGATTTGTTGAATGAGTTTCAAGCTATTATTTTTTATAATGTACCTAAAGGTTTGCCTCCAATAAGAAAGATTAGTCATCAGATGGACCTGATTCCCAGAGCTAGTTTTCCAAATAAGGCAGCTCATCATATGAATCCAACATAGAGTGAATAGTTGAATAGACAAGTGCAAGAGTTGTTGCAAAAGGGATTGATCAGGGAGAATTTGAGTCCATGTGTAGTACCTATAGTACTAGCACCAAGGAAGGATGGGGAATGGCAGATGTGTACAAATTCTAGAGCCATCAACAAGATCACCATCAAGTATAGATTTACCTTGCCGAGAATGGATAACATTATGGATTGTTTGAATGGAGTTGAGTACTTCACAAAGATAGATTTGAAGAGTGGATATCACCAGATCCATATTAGAAAAGGAAATGAATGGAAGAAAGCCTTAAAAACCAAGGAGGGCTTGTACGAGTGGTTAGTCATTCCTTTTAGGCTAACCAATGCACCAAGCACATTTATGCGGCTTATGAATGAGATATTGAAAGAAGTTTTAGGAAAATTTGGATGATACTTTGATTTTTAGTAAGACATTGGAGGAGAACTTGATGCATATTCGAAGAGTTTTTGAGAAGCTAAGGGAGGAGAAGTTGTTAATTAGTTTGAAGAAATGTATTTTTATGAAGAGAGAGCTAGGGTATCTAGGATTTTTTGTCTCAGAAGAGGGTCTTAAAATGGATCCAGAGAAGGTGAGAGCTATCATTGAATGGACTACCTCAAGGAGTGTTACAAAGATAAGATAATTTCATGTTCTAGCAAGTTTTTACAGAAAGTTTATTAAGAATTTCAACAGTATTTGTGCACCTCTAACTGAAGCAATGAGAGGGGATAGAAAATAATTTTAAATGGACTGGAGGTGCAGAAAAGAGTTTTGATATGTTGAAGAAGAAAGTCATAGAGCAACCTATTTTTTAACTTCTAGATGTCAATAAAGGTCTTTCAGGTAGATTGTGATGCTAGCGGCACTACCATAGGAGATGTTTTCATTTAAGAAGGTAAGTTGGTTGCCTATTTTAGTAAGAAGTTGAATGATGCTAAGAAGAAATATTTTATCTATGATCAAGAGTTTTATGCTATAGTTCAAGATTTGAAGAAATGGAGACACTATTTGTTGCCAAAAGGATTTATTTTATATATTGATCACTAAACTTTGTAGTAGCTCAATAGTCAAGGAAAGTAGGAACTTAAAATGGGTTGAGTTTTTGTAGAGTTATAATTTTTTTTGAAGCACAGGAGTGGAAGGTCAAACAGATTTGTAGATGACTTAAGTAGAAGGCAAAATTTGTTGACAGAGATGAATATAGAGGTTGTTGGGTTCAATGAACTCAAGAGTTTGTATCCTGAAGATCTAGACTTTGTAGAAGCTTGGAAGACTTATTTGGAACCTATTTCATTGGTAGGACAAGATGGTTGGATTTATTAATCCAAGATGGGATGTTTTTTAGAGGAAGCCAATTGTGCATTCCAAGGAGTTCTATGAGAGAGAACCTAATCAAGGTGAAGCACAGTGGAAGATTGGCTGGACATTTCGGTCGAGATAAGACCATTGCTCTAGTTAGTGAGAATTATTATTGGCCACAATTATAACAAGATGTGAAGAATATTTTACAAAGTTGTAGAGTATGTCAGATGGTGAAAGGAACATGTTAGAATACTAGATTGTATCAGCCATTACCTATACTTGAGAGGCCATGGGAGGATATTAGCATGGATTTTGTTCTTGGCTTGCTAAGGACACATAGAGGACATGATTCCATATTTGTGGTAGTGGAAAGATTTTCAAAGATGGCACATTTCATTTTGTGTCATAAGACTAGTGATGTTGTTCATATTGCAGAGTTGTTTTTCAAAGAGGTGGTGAGACTACATGGTCTACCGAAGAGTATATTTTCAGAAAAAGATACCAAATTTGTTAGTTATTTCTAGAGGAGATTATGGAGGAAGTTGAAGATAGATTTGAAGTTCAATTTTACACACCATCCATAGACTAATGGAAAAATAGAGGTGGTGAATAGGAGTTTGGGTAACCAGTTAAGATGCTTAGTAGGAGATAAGCCCGAGGGATGGGATTTGATTATACCACAGGTAGAATTTTCTTACAACAATTATGTCAATAGGAGAACTAGTAAATCACCATTCTATATTGTGTATGGGAGTAGTTCAAGAACTACTTATGAACTGAGAAATATGGATAAGGGGTAGAAGAGTAGTGTTGAGGTTAAAAGTTTTGCGGAGCACCTGAAGAATTTGCATGAAGAAGTGAAGAAACATATCAATAATATGAACTCACAATATAAGGCCAAGGTAGATCAGAAAAGGATGCATAAGGAGTTCCAAGTAGGAGATGAAGTCATGGTTCATTTGTGAAAGGAGAGGTTTCCAGTTGGTATATACAACAAGTTAAAGATGAAGTTTGGACCATGCAAGATCCTGAAGAAGCATGATTCAGGAAATGCATATGAGGTAGAGTTACCTAATGAAATTCATATCTCACTTGTGTTTAAAATTTCAAATTTAATAGAATATCATGAAGGGGGGATTAACGAAGAAACAATAAAATAACAATGGAATATTCCAACACATACTTCAAAAAGGGAGGAGATATAAGAAATCTTGGATAGCCATGTGGGCAGAAGTACAAGGAATAGGCAGTATGAATAATATCTGGTCAAATGGAAAGGAAGGCCTATTGAAGATTCATCATGGCTATCAAAGGCTAAGGTTAACCATCCTGGTTTCACTCTAACTCTTGAGAAGTGACAGGGTCACTTTTCAAATTACCTTAGGTGTCTAATGCAAGAACATCCAGCAGTGTAGAGCAATCTTGCATCACCCAAAAAAAAATTCTTTATTTTCTTTAGTTGTTTTGAGTTCCATGATGGCACTTAAGGGGAATAAGACAGTCAGGAGTCAAAATAGCAAAAAATGATCATTTACTATTTTTAGTAAGTCAGCCTAAACAGGCTTGTACAGACCTGAAAATTTACCCGAAGGAGCGGAGCTGAAAAAAAATTTCAATCGTGAAAGAATCACCTCAATACCCTAAATGGTTTGGGAGAAATTAAAGTTTTTGTCTTGGGGAATTTCTCCAATGTAGCTTCAAATTCAAATATAAAACTTTAGAGGCCCTGAAATAGCTTGAAAATTGGTCGAACCGACCTATGGTGGGTTCATGCATTGTAGATCTCTTGAAGAGCTTTCCAATGATATGCATCAATAGAAAATCAGACACTGGGATCAAAAGTTATGGTCTTGCGAAGTTGCCCCTCTAAAAAGTGAATTTCATTAAAATTTCTTCCTAAGCTAGAAATCAAATGGCGAGACTTTTGGCGCTAAAACAAAATGGAAAGTTGCACTTTCTAGAACATTCTAGAGTGGTTATTGGGGTAAAATAAAAAGGTTAAGTGGGGGAGTTGTAGAAGGTGGCTCCATTAGTGCAAATTGTGGCTCCGAATAATAGTTTTTCCTTTCAGAATTGATTTTTTTGTAATGAATCAATCCCATGAGGTTGTAGCATGTAAGTTTTGAATCTATAATTTCATTTTTTTGAAAATAATTAAAAGGGTTATTTTCTATCTTGCATCTTTTGTGTTGGTATCTATTGTTGTGTTTTGTGTGGTTTGGGTGGTGTAGCCCTCATCAATGATAAACAAGTAGTGAATTCACAAAGTTATGCAACTCACAACTTAGATTTGCATTCCTTGATGTACTAAAGTCATGTAGTCATCACTTTTGATGGGTGTTTTAGCACTTCTCAACACAGGTAATGCATAGGTGCATCACCTCTCTTGAAAGTAAATCTCCAACAACAAGTTGTTGAAAATCACCCCAAGGTCTCTTAGGTGTAAGGTCATGACTTGCTTGGAATATCTCAGTTGTTTAAAATGTGATCTTGCTGGTAATCACAAGGAAGACTTACACAAGTTAAGCTGGGAGGAATTGGTTCAATTAATGGAGTTCTTTAGATGGGAATTTTACTGCACAATTGTTGTAGGTTCAAACAATAGTCTAAAACTCCTATTTTTAGATTCGGATTTGGCTTTACAATGTGCAATGAACCTTGTTCAAAGTCACTATTAAAAAAAAAGGAAAAAGGGGTAGGGAAGTGAAGATGTTTCTAGATTTGAAACTAGTAATGAACAGTGACAATGGAGGTTGCTACAATGGGCCAGCCTTCCCAAGACTTAGTTCCACTTAACCAAGAAAATCTACAGTATCATGAAACTAGTGCAATCTTCTAAGGACTACAAATTTCAGCTTTTCATTCACCATGAGCATGAATAAAGAGATGAGATTTGAGTGCAGCAATAATATAAAGTTTAGACAAACTTTGCATAGCTGTATATCATCAATATGCAGCAAAAATAATGAACTAAGAAGAGGTCAACACCATAGAAATCTCTAGCATCAATGAACAACATCTAACTAATCTACTAAAGAAAACTGAAAAACATAGAACAACAAAGTAAATCTACTCAAATTCACTAAGAGAAGAAGAATCATGCAACATGAAGTTGGAACTCAAGAATCCACCAAATCAATGAATTTCTATTAACATTCCAACAACATGCCTTTACAACAACTCAACTCTCTCTTTAAAATGAGAGGAGACCCCTTATTTATAGTTTTCCAAAAGTGAAATGAATGGCTATGATTTACTTTCATTGTGTGGCCCAAATTCATTTTACACTAGGGTTTCACCTACCCCCAAATTTATAGTAATTTAAAATTACATTTTGTCCTTTTGCCTATTTTGTCTTCTTGTGAGCAGCATTGTAGCTCTTTGTCTTCTAGCCGATTATTGTTTTATGTGGCTACACTGTGAGGAACTCATCATCTATAACAGGCTTTCCAACCTCCTTTTGCAATGTGGCATACTCCACAAATTTGACAATCATCGCCTTGAGCTTGTCCCACTCCATTATGTTGGATTGGATCACCTGAAAGGTTAACTTCTTTGATCGACCTATGATTTGTTCCCAATTTTCCATGCACTTGGGTGTAGCCTTGATCACTTTCTCGGACTAAACAAAGGCATTGGCTACAAAGACCATAAAATCTATCGTAAGTACACTTGTTGATCCCGTTTCCATCTTCTTATGGAAATATGGCCTAATCTTTCCCATATCGAGCTCGAGGGCCAGCATCTCATAGTCTGCCATTAGCTTGAGGTAGTCCTCAATATCTACCCTGTGTTCCTTAGCCTAAGCCAAATCGAGCCCTACCTCATGGAACACCTGCTCTAAGACTTCCTTCTAGTGGTCTAGGCTCATTTTCCAGGTCTCCACGAGCCACTAATAAGCCTTTTCCAGACCCAACTCCTTTTCCCATAATTTGTCAGGAATCTTAAGGATGGCTTCAATCTTTGGATAAGTAATCCTATAAAGTTCCACGAAGTCTAGGAAAATATTCTCAGTGCCCTCCAATTTTTTTTGTAATTCTTGGAACTTATTTATTTTCTGGATGGTGTGACTGATTCCCATATCACCATTGTAGACTACACGCCGAAACCAATCTTCAGTAGCCTTGGTCCAACTATTTCTCTTTTCCATCGTGCTGATGTGCTCTTTTGATAGAAACAATGGGGTAGCCAATGACATGGTGGGGAGCTATTTAGTTAAAGACCATTGTTGAATATAAGTTGTTAGATCCACCACCTGTTCTTTTAACTCCTCTTTGAAGGTCTTATCCTTGTTCATTTGATGCACAATGGTGGTGACTGATCCTTGAAGATGGTCAATTTTTTTCTCTCTTGTTGCAGTCCCCAGGTCAATGGTAGAAACATTGTATCTGACCCCTTCCTCACCCATCACTGGGGTGGCAATTTGTACTGTCCTTGACCTGGATGCATCCATTGACAAATGACATCTAACCTTTGGTTTCTTTATCTTCTTTGTGCTGATTTGGGCTCAAGCCAAGATGTATTCCAACCTTGCCTTTGGATCTGCCAGGGTTGGGGCCAGGGTCTTCTTTTCCAATTACTTTTCAAGCCACTCAGGCATCTGAGCTTCCCCTTTCGGTGATTCGTGATCACCTTCTTCCTGATGGGTGTGTTAGATCAGCATCGTCTTGCCACCCGAAGTTTCTTGTTATGGCTTTTCCCCTTCTTCTTCATCTGAATCCTGAATAAATACCGTTATTTTCTTTGGGGACTTAGTAGCTTCATGCTCTTTGGGGCTATCCTCTTTTTCAAAAGTTTTATCTTCTTCTTCTTGTTCATGCCTGTGTTCTTCGTGGTGTTCTATCTCCGATATTTTTCTCATCTTAGCCTCTTCTTTAGGTTTGCCTTCTTCTTTCTTTTCTTTCTCTCCCTCTTCTTGTTCTTTTGAAGGAGGCATCTCTTCATCATGCTTGGGGATTTGATCTTGTTCCCCTATTGGAGGTTCAATATCCTCCATTTCTTCATCAACATTCTTCTCTTCAGCAGTGGGTAGTCTTTCAGTCTCTTCCCAACATCTTTGAGTTGCTGAGCCAACTCTTCCTCAAGGTTAGGATCAAAGGTCTCCACAATATACTTTGGTTCTTCATCATCTTCCTTGGAGGATTCTGCTTCCTCCTCTTTGTGGACAACCTCATTGATTACTAGATGCTGATATGGGGGATGCTCATGGTAGTCATCTATTTCTTCTTCTAGTTCCCTAGTTGCCTCCTTTTGTTTCCTATCCAATTCCTCAAAAATTTTCATTATTGCTTCCATTGTGGGAGGCTCAGTAGGAGGAGGAGGGATGGGGAGACCAGTTATAGCCTGAGCCAAGGCAGCCTACACTATGGGGTTTGCAAACATCCTAGAAAGCTCTGAGGGCATATTCTGCATGTACTTGGTGAAGGCTTCTAGGAGGATGAGAGTGGGCATCGTTGTTGTTGCAGTGGCAGACAAGGAAACTAAAGTTATGGCTTGAGCCACAGGAGAAGTGGAGGCAAGGTGGACTGAATTTCCACCATGGGCGGAGAGGTGGCAACCACTACTTGTGAGACAGGTGGAGGAGTAACAGTGTTAGCAACCATTGCAATTGGGATAGCAAGTGTAAGAGGTGGAGACTTTAGTTTCTCTTCTCCTTCATGGAGAGGGTCCTCCTAAATAGTGGGCATCCCCATGAAACTACCCGATCTCCTTGATTTCTTGGAGGTTTCAGCCTCCGAGGCCTTCCCCGAAGACTCCTTAGATTTAGGCTGATGCTCAACCACTTCCTTTCTCTTCTTGGACTGTGTATTTAGGGGAGATACTAAAGTCTCACCCATTAGGGCAACATATGTAGAGGTTCCATCAGTCTCACCTTTTGTTGTTTCTTTGAGTTCCTCGTATGTTAGGGTCACTCCTTACAGTTTTAATTGAGCAATCTACCCATCAACCCATTGTTTGGTCCTTGCCTCAATAGGATTTGTTATAATTTCAAGGTCATCGACCTCTTCTTCATTCTAGTAAATTAACAACAATGACAAGTTGGTAACAACATTATATCTTGGATCCACTACCGTGCTTTCTTCTTTGACTACTTGTTCTGGCACTGGAAACAATTTTACCACCTTGATGAACTAGGTTGTCATGCGCATGTATTGCCACATACGCACCTCCTTGTCATCTTTGCAGTTGGCCCAAAATTCTTTGACATTGTGTAGGTGGGTATATTCGAGTCTGACCATATTCTTGAGCTTGCCATACGGATCCATTCATGGTCGAGCGGTGTAGAGCCTTAGGTTAAACTCATTCAACTCCTTATCAGAGTACTCTACACATTGAGATGTGTGGAGCTCACACATTCCTTGGCCAAAGGAGATGGGATAAGGAATGCCCACTCTATGCTTGTTTCTCAAGAGGGTGTATGCTCATTTCAACTACCAAGAGAGTTCGAGCAATATTAACCGGTCATTCAGGTATCGGGGTAGCTTGTATGGTTTGTCGGAGAAACCCTCAACTCAGATGTAAGTAAACTTTGGAAAATGTATAAACAGAAAGCCAAACCGATGAATGAAGGCATTGGCATTGTGTGAGATTATGCTTTCAGGGTCACCCCTAAGCATTCTGATGATATGACCTATGAAGGCATCGTTGACTCTGCAGTAGTCCCTCTTGAAATTTCTGTATTGAAGCTGAGGGTACTTATCATACACCTTTAGCTCGCTTTTTGAAGGTGGATTTGGCATGACAAATAATCCCCTATATTGGGCATGATCGACAAGTAAGTAGACTAGGTATGATTTCATATAGAACTTTGAAGTTTTCTTTACTGCCACAAACTGATCATGCAAGCAGTCACTAATCATTCCTGCCCAGTAGAATTTGGTATCCCCTCAGATTATTTCTTCAATAAAATACAACATCCACTCTTGAAAGAATTTTGTGGTTGGAAGGCCCATAATTTTCTTAAAAGAGTTACCAAGTCATGGTAATCCTCATAGAAATCACTTCGGAAGAGCTCCTAGGGTACTTTATTAGCGTTGCCCCTCTTCTCCTTGAGCCAATACTGATTGATGAGCTTCTTGCACTTGAGGGGATCAACATCCCACATTTTCTTACCATATTCCTTAGGTGTTTGCTCCATCTCACTGAAGGTAGGGATGTGAAAGGTCCTCCTTATTGATTTGGTAGACAAGTCAGCCAACACATTTATGTCCTTGTCCACTATTGTTTTGATATCCTCTTGATATGCGTCTCGGTAGGCCATTACTAGTTCAGGGGCTATGAGATACGATGAGAATCCAACAGCCTTGGCCAAATCATTGCTTCTGATTCTTCTAGAATTTTCAATCGTAGGGTTGAGTGTGAACCTCTGTTTAAAATCATCAATGTCTATGTGTCCCAGATTGGTGTCTGAGATCTCCTTCCATGTTGTAGTGACTTTTGAATTGATGGGTTCCCCTTGGAATTTGTACCTCATTTGATCCTTGTCCTCTTTACCCCTAGGCACCTTGGCGATATTTTTCCCTTTGTCCTTCTCTACGGCCACTCCCGAGGATCCAATAGCTGGTTCCATATATCCTGCAATCAAAGGAGCAATAAATGATTCAAGCATAAAAATACGAAGAACGTCAGCCAAAATCTTGTAAAACAGCGTTAGATCAGATCATTCATTGCTTAAAGATCATAAAATCCTCTAAAAATCATCTTACGTCTTTCCTTTGGAGAACATTAGGAAATGCGGGCCTAGGGGTGCAGACTTCCCTAGGCTGGCAGCTATTTTAGAGGCTCTACCATTTGAAAATGGCACTGGCAAAGCAACATCCCATAGACGGAGTCCCGCAATGCGGGATCCATGGGATCAGAGGATGGCGATTACCTTGGACTTGGACTTTAAGGGTGTGGGCCAGAGGATGCGAAAGGATGCCAAGTGGAAGGATGTGGGTTCAAATGACAAATAGGAGTGTTAGGCTTGATGGGTGGAAGGATGTTTTGTGTCGGCCATTTGGACAGTGAAACCCGAGTGGAAGTTTGCGGGACTCAACCCGCATTATGTCAAGACTTAGGCATTTTCACGAATCCAAGTTTGGATGGTGCTGGTAACTGCAGGACCCGATGATCGGAATGATGTACTCGGACGACCTTTCAAAATGGTGGGGAAGCAACAACCACCCGTAGATGGAGGTCTATGATTGTGGGCCCGAGAAGGTCAATGGGTCAGTCATTCAGACTTGTGAACCTTGCAAGGTTTTTCTTGAGCGGCAGCTATGAGGGCAGGGCCGGGTAGGCGGATGGATGGGTCACAGAGGTCGTTTTGAAATGAAAAAGTCCATAAGCAATTTGTAGGCAGAGGCCTGAGCGGTCGGACTCGAGAGGGTTGAAGGATGTTAGGTTTGTACTTGTGAAACTCTTAAGGTTAGTAATGGCGAAGAAGTGGTAGCATCCCGCGGATGTGGGCCCAACAAGGGTGATAGCCATTTTTCAAAAGTTGATCATTTTCAAGGGAAACAAATGGCAATGAGAGGAATGTGGGCCTAGAGGGCATGAATGTCGTTCCTAAGAATGGTGATGCAGGCGACGGGTTCCAAATGCAACCAAATCAATGTTTTCTAAGGTTTTTCAAGTTTTAGATTTGTGGGTTTTGTGAGGAGGGTGTTTATCTATCCAATTTCACCGTTGATCGAGCACATAATTAATCACTTTCAATTTTAAGGAAAAAGACACACGGTGAGGGCGATGATGAACCTACCTCAAGATCTTGCACAACCATCAATGAATTTTCCTTTGATTGTTGCTTGAATTAGCAAATAGAGGCTGTTGACATGATGGAGGCGAGGGCCGAGAGCTCTAACACTTATCTCTACGAAAGAATGTTTTGAAAATGATAGGTCAGGTTGAGGTATTTATAGGAAATGCGGCATTAAATTCCTTCATTGAATGCTTGTACAATGGCATCAAAGGTTAGTGAACAGTCACTTCAAAAATGGTACTCGGGATGGTGGGGTTCACTAAGCGGATGATGGTCAAGCGTTGACCGTTGGAAACGACCTTTGGCAAGAAAGGAAAAATTGGACTGCGGGTCCTACGAGAGGGGAGGGTGCTGAGACGGTTGTTCGGAATGGCGACAGTAGGAGGGAAACCCACAGACGGTGGCTCGTAGGGGCGGACCTGCATTGGCTGGAGGATGCCAGTTTAAAAATATGAAGGCAAACAACCAAGGAAATCCTGTGAAGACCTAAGAATTTGAAAATTTAAGGGTAAAAAAATATGGTCGACTCAAGATGATTCTCCTAGGGTTCCTCAACCACTTAGGACTCAAAATAGGGGGCACACAACATGAGGCAAAACAAAAAGCGACTTGACACAGACAAAAAGAGAGGGTCCCCATTTCGAACGGGGTGTGTGTACTATAGGCACAACAATCACCTTCAAGGAGAAATTATGGCTTGATTTGAAGTCTTACAAGTGTTAGTACTCTAAAAAAAAATGAACACAAAACATGAAAAAACTTACATAAAAACATGATGCTTGACTGAAATAAAAGTTGCAATAATTATGATAGTTCTTCCCTTGAACACTCTTGATTACTTTTAGAATGCTCAATTTTCCTCAATAAATCTTTCTTTCAAATTTGCTAGGATTAAAATGGTGAAAATGGCATATTTATATGTAATTCTTTCAATTTCCCAAAAATCAAATGTCAATAGTCGACAAATGAAATTGGAAATTTAAATAATAAAATACCAACACTGACATATCCAAAATGGAGCCAAAAAGGGCTAGTCAAGGGTGTTGGGTGCCTTAGAATAGCTTTATCCTTGTTGGGGCCTTAAATGTCATGGGAAAATATTAAATACTTATTTTACTCCCCATCATTTAATTTTATGAAGATATTTATAAAATGGGTAGTCAAATACATAAGTAGGTCCAAGCATATAAGGGGGAGCAAAACCTAGAGTGAAATTGCCAAGGGTGACAATTTTCAATGCTACAAAATGTAATATAAAATTATAAATATTAATTTAAAAATAATTTTACATTATATAAAATGCACCTATACTAATAATATTTGGAAAAGAAATATACCTTTATATTAAATTTTTATTTTTGGCTAAGATTTGATAGTTCAAACGGATTCGACCAAAGTCATTGGTAAATAAAATACCCAAAAATACTTGAGAGCACATGAAGTGAAAAAGATGATATGTTATTTTTTATGACACATTTATAATTTTTTGTTTAAAATCCAATGACTATTGAAACTTGAAATCTATGCTGAGATTAAGATTTGTATGCTTATTTCCTTACTCTTACTCCCTCTTTTCTCTCTTTCTCTCTCTCTATATGTTTGTCTCCTTAAGTTTGTAATGGGTACACTAAAGAGGTCTTAAAGGTGAATTATCATAATGACCATATAATAAGTTTTTATTATTGTAACTTAACCTTATTATGGTTTTTGGTTGTTTTCGTAGGAGTACAAATGCATTATTCTTTGTGAGATTATTTATTGTGGTTATCATTATGACAAAGACATCATGTTCAATAGTATGTGTTACACAACTATTTCAAACAATAGTAGAGTTGGTATCATGGTTGAAAAACCCAATCTGAATTTCATGATTATGGAACAATGTGTGATCTTATTACAATGAGGTAAATGCATCATATTGAATATCCAATTTATTCATTTGTTTTTAATTTGATATGTAGATGAAAATGTTTATGAAGCAAGAAAATCTTCAAATTTATCATCTTTTCAATGTAAACTTAGTTTATAAGTAGACATGAGATCCAAATGTTTTATACTCAAATCATAGTGACTAATCCCACCTAACATATAACAAAATCATTAAATATAAATAAAATAATCTACGCCACTTTCTAAAGGAATTATGAAATTACTTATTATAACTCTTTTGTTGGATTTATTTCTATCAACTAAAATCCAACCCTATCCTAAAACTACCCTAGATCCAATTTATAAATGTAGCTAATCCCATGAATAAGTAACTAAACCATAAATTTTTGTTGAACATAGGTTGTTATTGATGTCAAAGGATGTTGCCAAAGGTTGTCAGTAATGTCATTATTGTTACAAGCTCAATATGTTGTGTTGGTAGGATGCAAAATAAGGAAATATACATTGCTAGTTGCTAAGGAGTGTTTGCATGACTACTGTATGCTTTTAATATCATGCTATCATATATTCACTATGAGAGTGGTGGTCCAAAATTTTGTACCAATATGTTTCTATTTTTGGATTGTTTTGGATAGAGAGATATTTGTGGCAATACAATTATGGTCATAATTTCTTTTAGAAATGTATTTTTTCTCTACAGTTTGGAAGGAGAGTATGCTTATACTATTTTTATCATATTCCTAAGTTTTAGAAGGATATGTTCAACATGAAAAAAGATTGAAGTGAAAAAAGGTTCTTTGTGTCTGTATGTCAACCAGTTGGGGTTCAAAGTGTGTGTGATAATGGCTAGTTGCATGTAGAATTCAAATCTTGTATGTGGTATTAGGATAGGAGCTGCTTAAGGTTCCTATGGTAGCACACAGTATCATGTTCTTTTGGTGGAAATAAAAAATGTTTTTGGACTGACCTATTACACGTTTCATTTAAATTGAATTTAGGTTCACCTTATTTCATCCTAGATATTTGTGGATTTAGGTCTAACATAGAAGAGTGTTAATGTAATGTCATATATGTATTTCAAATATTTAGATGCATTGTAAAGTGTTTGAGTGTGATTGCATAAATTAGAATTACACCTATGTGTGAAAGAGTTGGTCACTGGTGCAAATTGAAGAGAAGGTGGTGAATATAAAAGGGAGAATTGTATTTTAGTGTGTGTGCCTATATCAAAAGATCATTTTCAGTGAGGAAGAGTGTCAACAATGACTCTGGCATATGTATGTTTTTTATTGAAGATCCACGAGCTTTATCGTTGTATTCAGGTAGGAATAGTGTTCTACCTATTGTATTGTTTCAATTGGGGATTGGTGTCTATTGATGGTGATTTTATGTACTTCTCAACATAGGTAATGCATAGGTGCATCACCTCTCTTGAAAGACGATCTTCCACAATCAAATTGCAAAACACTATCCCAAGGTCTCTCGGATGTCAGGTCTTGACAGTGCTTGGAATATCTCAGTTGATTTATGTGATTTGCTGGAATCACAAGGTGGACTTACAGATGAGTCACAAAGTGGGAAAGTTGGATCAGCAAATGGAGTTTTAAGATGGGAGAGTTGTTGTGTGTTTGCTACAGGTTCAAACAACAATCTTGAACTCCATTTCAACATCAAATTTAGCTTTATAATGTGCAATGAACCTTTCCTAAGGCTACTTATTAAAAAAAAAAGGAAAAAGGGCAGGGAAGAGAGAAGGTTCCTAGATCTGAAACTACAAATGAACAGTGATCATGGAGGCTACTATAGTAGACAAACTCCCTAAACTAGGTTTTGTTTGGCGAAGAGAAACCTAGAGTTACACAAAACTAGTGCAATCTTCTAAGGACTGCAGATTTTTAGTTTGCATACACACATCATGAACATGCAAATGAACTAAGTTGCAACAATCAAATAAAGAAGCCTAGGCTAACTTTGCACAGCAGCTTGTCATCAACAAGTGCCAAAAGTATGGGCTAGAAATTTATCAAATACTGAAACAACAATCACCATTACCACTTCCATTCAATAAAATAACAACTAAAACTAACTTGGAAGGTAGAACCATGCACACATAATGAGCAAACTCAAAAATAACACCCATAGATCATGCAATGCTGCTTTCTATTGCTGCAAAATGTTCTTACAACAGCTCTCCAACCCTTACAAATGAGGGGAAGACCCCTATTTATACTTTTCCAAAGCCCAAATGAATGGCTAGGATTGATTTACATTGTGTGGCTCAGATTCAATTACATTAGGGTTTCACCTACCCCACAATATTCAGTAATTTAAAATACATCTTTTTCTTTTTCCTATTTTGTCTTGTAGTGGCCAGTCACTATAGCAGTTTTGTCTTTGAGCTGATTTCCCTTTTACTATAGCTGAAATTGACTGAAATCTGCCTTCTTTCCAATGGACTTGCAACATTCTTCATTGGATCAAATGGTTCTGTCGACGAACCCATGGTAGGCTTCTTGAAACCAGAAATGAGAGGCCGAAATGTTGTTTTGAAAACGGCGAACAGAGCATGGTGACCCAGATGGTATCTCCTAGTTTCAAATTTGGAATTTGAAAGGTCTAGGGAGGATAAGATCCAATTTTACCATCTGGGTCAAAGTCCATTTTCAAATCAAAGGTGCACTTGAACATTCCAAAGACGTGAGCCCGGAATGTCGTTTTGGAAATGTTATTTTAAAAACGGCTGATAGAGCATGGAACTCCGGATGGTATCTCTCGGCTGCAAATTTGAAATTTGAAAGGTCAAGGGAGAAAAAGATCCAATTTTACCATTTGGTTCAAAGTCCGTTTTCAAATCGGAGGAGCACTTGGACATTCCAGAGACGTGAGCCCAGAATGTCGTTCTAGAAATGTTGTTTTGAAAATGGTTGACAGAGCATGGAACTCCGGATGGTATCTGCCAGCTGCAAATTTGAAATTTGAAAGGTCAAGGGAAGATAAGATCCAATTTTACCATCTAGGTTGAAGTCCGTTTTCAAATCGGAGGAGCGCTTGGACATTCCGGAGATGTGAGCCCAGAATGTCGTTCTGGAAATGTTGTTTTGAAAATGGCTGACAGCATGGAACTCCGAATGGTATCTCCCGGATGAAAATTTGAAATTTGAAAGGTCAAGGGAGGATAAGATCCAATTTTACCATTTGGGTCGAAGTCTGTTTTCAAATTGGAGGAGTGCTTGGACATTCCGGAGATGTGAGCCTGGAATGCCGTTCTGGAAATGCTATTTTGAAAATGGTTGACAGAGCATGGAACTCCAGATGGTATCTCCTGGCTGAAAATTTGAAATTTGAAATTTGAAAGGTCAAGAGAGGATAAGATCAAATTTTACCATCTGGGTCAAAGTTCATTTTCAAATTGGAGGAGCGCTTGGACATTCCAGAGATGTGAGCCCGGAATGTCGTTCTGGAAATGTTATTTTGAAAACGGTTGACGGAGCATGGAACTCTGGATGCTATCTCCCAGTTGAAAATTTGAAATTTGAAAGTTCAAGGGAGGATAAGATCCAATTTTACCATCTGGGTCAAAGTCCGTTTTCAAATTAGAGGAGCGCTTGGACGTTCCAGAGACGTGAGCCCAGAATGTCGTTCTGGAAATGCTGTTTTGAAAATGGCTGACGAAGCATGGAACTCTGGATGGTATATCCAGGCTGCAAATTTGAATTTTGAAAGTTCAAGGGAGGATAAGATCCAATTTTACCATCTGGGTCGAAGTCCGTTTTCAAATCGGAGGTGCGCTTGGACGTTCCGGAGACAAGAGGTTGGAATGCCATTATGGAAATGGTGCTGCAAGAATGTTGTTTTGAAACTTTTGCAACTTCCTGAAACTTAATGAAACCTTGTCAGTTCACTTAGGCACCACAAAAACATCCAAAATCCATAGGAAACCTATCCCCAAAGTCAAAAAATAAGGAAAAAGCGAATTGAGCGAGCGGGGAGGCGAAGCTCGAAAAACCCAACTTAGCCATTTTTTATTTTAGGGGCAAAATATGGTCAACCAAAAATGAGACTTTGAAGCGCATGTTGACCAACTAGGATAGAAAAATGAGGGGCGCGCAAAATGAGATGGGAGCAAAGCAACCCGCCGGGAGTGAAAAAAGAGGGTCCCTGCCTACGACGGGGCATGTGTGCAAAATATGCACAACAGTGTCTCTAGTAGGTTGGTGCCTACAAGCTCATTAGGGGATTGTTGTCCCTAATAGGTTGGTGCCTACTCTAGCGTGTAAAATTCACTTGTATATTTCTACATTGTGAGGTTGGATTTGGACAATAGATCCAAGAAACTATTCTCACTGTGGTTTTTTCCATCTTAGGTTTTCCACATATATCTAGTGTTCACATGTGAAAATGTGTGTTCTTATGTTGTTCTCGTTGGCTTTTTTTTCACCTAAACCTTGAAATCCTCTAAAGGGTAGCCAACCCTTATGCTCAAGAAATATCAAAGTTAGTGGCCAACTTAACGAGTAAGGATCTTTAGGCCCTCACTCCTACTCTTCGGGCTCTATGAAACCTAGGACGGTACTCCTTATTACACTTAAGAGATGTTTAATCCTTAAAAGTAATTTTAGACACAGATTGCATTCCTATTTAAATGCAACTAAGCATCCTTCACCAAATATTTGGATAATCTTTGAAAAAATTACTACTTAGTGATAGGAATTGAGAGGAACTTCAAAGTTACACACCATAATTGAAAGTATCTTAAATGATTATTTTTTCCCATTCCAAATCTCTAGTCAAGTGCATTACTAGCTAGTTTATCTAAAGTATGCTAATGAATAGACTAGTGCTTTATCTATTGGGAAACAAAGTCAAATTATGTAATAACTAGTAATACATAAGCCATTTATATAAAGATTATTAGACTATTGTCATACCACATTGTAGTGTTCAACTCACTATGTTCAACACATAACTTCTTACCAAATCTTATACTTCACATAATTTTATGAGCTTATCTTAGCATTTAATCAACTCATTAAATTGAAGCCAAAATAAATTCACACAATCAACCAAAAAAATTGAAGATGAACAAGAAGATCATTAACCCTTTCATTCATAACTTGCAGGAGAAATTACATAAGAGAGTATATGTATAAGAACTTAATATTTTCCTTCAATTCTACGGCTTGCATAAAACTATTTTAAGATTACTACATAATTTACTTATACCCTAGACATCCTACTATTCTATATATCAGCTTTTATACTTTACACTTCTTCATGAACCTTGATCTTCACCTAGACCATTATAAGACTAAAAAATTAACCTCTGTAATTAGCCTTGAAATTCCTTTTATAGAATAAGGGAGCAACAAGCACTGAACTGAATTACAATCACATTTAACTTCATTTCATTTTAAATTTCACCAGACTTCAAAATATTCCCTAGGCAATTATAAGTCATCATTTGAAATACAGGGGAGAGAAAAATATCAAAAACCTTTCATCGAAGAAGTCTCACCAGCCTTCCAAAACGTGCCACATCACAAAATCAAAATTTGCACATTCACGTCAGCCCAAAAAATTCACCATCAACACAAAAGTAGGAAACAACAAGAACCCATATTTCAACACACCATCCCAAAGGAAAAATGTCATCACAAAGGACAAAAACCTGAGCATCAGCTTAGAAAGGGAGTGTAGTGCTATTCTACCTAGTCTTTGACAGAATAAGAATTCCCACTTAGTGTCCTTATTGAAATTGGAGTAGCCATCACCACCTTGTCCTTGGAATCAACCAAATTAATCACAACCATGAGATACTGGTGGTAGCCAAAGTCAATTTCATCTCCATTATCTGAGGGATCATCTGAGACTTCAATTGGAGACTGATGACTTCCCATAAAATCTCAGTGATACTTGTTCTTTCTTTCAGCTTCCCTCTCAGGCCTATCAACCTTCTTCTCCTTGCCTTTAACCAATTCCTCCAAGATAAATTGGCTCCTTAGATGATATGCACACTTGAGAACACCCCATGTATATTTTCTATCAACTCTTGCTTTCTTCTTTGGTGTTACAAGAACCTCGGGCACATCTTTCTCCTCCTTGGGCACAACACTCTAAGACTCAAGGAGATTGAGTCTCCTAGACCTATGAACCAGGCTAACAGATACACTCACCTTACTTATTGTTGATGGAGTAACTCACCAAATTTATTTAGGATAGAGGCACCACCTTCTATCTAAAATAACTAGCTCACACTCTACAATAACTTAGAACACTTCATACACTTATTCCCAGACTCTTAATCAACAAATGGTAGGAATAATAAGTAGGAAATATTCAATAAATACACCAGCTGCAACATGTATTCATTAATATTCCAAGGGAGCTCACACAAGAGAGCTATCAACCAACTACTTGGACTTTCAATCTCAGTCATTGATCACACACTGAAATGAATCAATGGGTAATCAACCAAAATGGTTAATTATGACAATTAATTTGCATGCGCTATATATTTTTTCCCAATCAGAGAACTCGGGTGGATAAACACTCACTCCATCTACATAATTAATCACATACTTAGCATCTGATAAAAAATGTCGTGTCACATTTACTTGCTCGCCCATGGGAATTAATTTACTCATAATTCACCACTACAAGATAGAGGGGAGCGATCATGATTAATCCTCATAATATCAACCTATACTCTATCTTTCCTCAAATTCTCCATCCCACGTGTACCAATACTTGATAGAATTGATGGCCGCAATCACAAGCATCTCCCAAATCTTGAATGTGTGCCAAAGACTCAGTTGAAATTTGGTGATGTTCTTAAATCTTAATGCAGTTTCAACCAAAATTTAGAAATACTTTATCTCTACTAAAGTGTATCAGACCCTTTAAAGTATTCCATGCGGTAGTTGCGTGCTTGCCTACTGAGAAATAAGAGAAACAAATGGGCCCTCACGGGATGGTAGGGATTGGTTAGGATAGCCCACATCACCTGCCATCAACCATCAATCTAAATCCTTATCAGAGAAAATGTCATCATTAAAACCCAGCAGGTCCCTCCATGGAGCAACAGATGTCACCATGTTTACCATTTCATGTCCCTTTATAAGCATTAAAATAAAAATTGATGGGGTGACAAGGAATAGTGGAGATTGGACCACGTTACCCCATAAACACCATAGATTTAATTTTGGTAATGTTCGTTGATTGCAAAAGGTATATGGCCCACCATAAAAAGGTATATGGCCCACCATAGAAAGGCTACACATGTCTAGTTCCCACTAGCTCATGTGACTTCCTCACCTTATTAAATAGAATAGATAGGCACATAGGGAACGACCGTGATGAAGACATGTGTAGCGGTGCCCATTGTTGATCCCCTTCAAAGCCTTACTTTTTGACGGCTTAGAAACACTAGGCTCATGACCTGTCATGACACATGGAAATTTCTCGCTAACTCGTTCAAATATTTTAATGAAAAATAAACTAGAACGAGCATGCGGGGAATGGTTGTGATGTTGCCACATGTTTCATCGATCATCATTGATTCCTTCTAATATCATCTACAATCTTCAATAAAGGCATTGGGCCCACCTAAGCACCAGACATGTGGCTTAAGCCCACTAGCTCATGCAAATAAAATAATAAGAAAAAAACTTTAATGGGTGCTTGGGGAACATTCGTGATCAACTCGCGATGATCAAATGACCACCATGGATTTTCATTTCTGCACATGCCAAAATTGTTAGTTCTTAAAATGGAGCTACAACTAGGTCAATGAGACACAACCCTCAGGAAGAAAAACTTGATACCTAAGTCTTCAAACATTAATTCTTTAGCCCAACCATGGAAAAATAAAAATGATTAACTTGCAGATGGTGACCGACAGACCTAACCCAAGGGGTTAGTGCAAGTAATGACTTCAAAGGCTCAAGATATGATTTAAGTGACCGATAACTAGGAATATAGGTCAATGAAGGATTATAAAATTCAATGTTCATGACCATACAAATTTTGAAAAGAGGGTTTTCAACCTAAAACCCTAATCCCTACCCATGAACACAAAAGAATAGAACTATGAAAAGGCAAGACACACCACAAATTTTCAAAAAAAGTTAGGAGCTTTATCGGCAGCTCATGCTCGAAGATTCATACCCCTAGTGGGTATGGTAAGAAACTAGATCTCAAGGTGAAGCATACCAAAATAGAAAGAAAACCCAAGAGCCTACCCAAACAAGGAAAACAGACACAAAAAAAAGCAAATACATAAAATCTATATACACTAATTACAGACACATCTCATGGATTTGAAGAAACCCTGTTTTACAATTTCACAGGCTTCACTCCTCAAATTGGTGGCCCCTAGGCCCCCAAAAATTAAGGCCAACTTTTACCTCTGTCAAAAGTTTTATCCTTTGCTGTCTGTAATGGATCTATAGTTTTCCTAAGAATCAACTCCATTGTGATTAAGATAATCAACCATGCCTGATTGAATTGGAAAAGTGAAACATTCATAATCAACCTGGTTAATAACATCATAGACTTCGATCTTATATTTAGTTTGCATCTCAAACTGAAAACTTTCATAAACACTTTGTTGTGTACCCTATAAACAACCCATCGATGCATCGAAAAGGAAAAAAATCATACTCAAGAACATCCCTGAATTGTGTTGTATGAGAACATTCCTTGGTATCATGGGAATAGAGGTCATATGCATCATTGACATCCCATGACTAGGTAAATGCATTCATCTCAGGTTCAGTAACATATTTTGACTCATTCTCCAAATAATCATTCAGCTCAAAGAAAAATACCTCAAGAATAGGCCCAAACAAATCACACTCATAGGATCATCAAAGAGACACTCATGCACAAAGGTAAATCCATGTGCAATATCAGGTAGACCAATAAATTCTTCAACATTATCAGCTGACAATGATGTTGATTCAAGTTCCATATTCTGTTCATTTAAAAATATTATTTCATCCATGAGTACATCATCATCCTTTTCATTTATAGAAAAATTTCCATTTCTACTTCACACAAACAATCATGATCAATAGGGAGATAAGCACATTCATCTACCCCTTAATCATTTCTAGCTCTATGCTCAAGATCAACCCATTGAACACATACACTTTTACCTTCAGATTGTTCATTATTCACACAATTAACATGCTACATTGGTGGCATGTTCTCATTACATTCCATGTTTGTATCCCATTTAATTTTTTCATTCACTTGTGCAAGAGTTCCCTTATCAATATTCATATCACTGCAACCTTCATATGAATGAATTATCTCCTGATTGTTTTGATAGGGGTAGTTACAATCCATGGAGGAAGAAGCAGAAACTTCAATCTCATGCTAATGTTCAAATTTATTGACCATATCTATCTTAGATGTAAGATAACTAGATGCAATACCCTCAAGGAGCTCATCAATGTGTTGCCTAATTTTCTCATTACCATACTCTAGCATTGCATTGGATGCATCATCAAAGTCATCAACAAAGAGTTGATTATTTATGTACCAATAATGATCATGATCTCTTATTTCTAGTGAGGATGGAGGCTCATCAAATAATGGGTTATGCCATACATTCATTATTGTCATAAAATCTTCTCCTCCCTCAGCATGATGGTCCAAATATTCCATATCATTATTGTATTCAAAATCATTACAATCACTAGAAGAGCATAGAGATATATTTTCAACTTCATTCACATCATCAATGATCAACATGTTTGATCCACATTCTGAAAACTCTCCATGGGAGGAGGATTGTTCCTCCTCAAGCAGATATACATCTCCATTACCATCTTGACACACCCTATTCAGAGCAAAAAATTCCAGCTCCATTTCATCAAGACAAATAGAGTCAATAGAGGAGTGACCATATCCATTTTCCCCATAGTTACTATAGTAGGGAGATCCATCAATACTGAAACTATGTTTAGATTGAATCTCAAATCTTCATTTCTAACATCTTGCCCATCGATCTGCAATGAGGTTTCAACAACACATGCATCACTACTAGTGATCTAATCTTGGTAAGGAAAGACCTCTCCCACCTCTTCTACTTCTTCCCCATTCAGGATATCCCAAGGATGTAGTTCATGCCTCTTTATGTTGTCTTCAAACCTTATGTCTTCATTTTCATCACCATTGTATTGATTAGCATACGTGTTACTTGTGAAGTGATTACAATAATTACTTTTACCCATTTAACAAGATGTATATTCATGTTGTGCTATACATTCTCCTTATGTTTGCATTATTTTCTGGTTTTCCTCAATAGGACAACCACTACCAATATTATGAAACATCACCTCTTGTACATGATCACATTTGACTCCTACAATCTTTATCCACTCAAATATTTGATCAAAATTTTGAGGCTTCAATTCCTTTGGCAATTTACTCAATTCATAATCATAAATTTCATAGAACAGATCAATGCATATTGAATCCTCGGGTCTAAGATTCTTAGGAGCCTCCAGAAAAGCATCCAAGAATCTTGAGAACAAATTCTAGGGTGACTCTTCTTTGTGCCTTTTCATTTCATACAATTTTTTTTATAAAAGACATCTCATCAACTTTACTCAAACTCTGTTGATATTCATCTTGAAGCTTTCTATGATTTGCACATTGTGATAATTGAGAAATCAGAGTAGAAAAAGCACTAATATCTTAACAAGCATTCCTATTGTCTGATCCATGAATTCCATTTGCAATAATTATGGTAGGATAATCAATACTTGCCTTATATTATTTCATTATTGAATATTTCAAGTTATTTTCAATATCTATGGCAATTTGATATTCCTGATATAATGTTGTGGGTTCCTTGTCTCTTAGCCAATAACTCATCTTACTATCAAATGCACCAAGATACACAACCAAACACTCAACATCATTTGGTCTTATACTTTCTAGAATATCCCTTATTGCCTTTGAAAAACTAAGATTGAAAGCAGGAACCAACGCATCTTCATTTCTATGGATTTCCATAAAAAAAATTCTTACCACATTTAGGTTTACCCTTTCACCAAATTGTTCTACAAAGGCTATCATAAACTGATTCCACGAAGCTATAGAACAAGCTAGAAAATATGAGAACCAATTTATAGCATCATCCTTTAAAAACTGAACAAAAAGCTTCATGACAACATCCTCATGATTTACCTCATAATCCCCCATCACATCCATGAATGTTTGCAAATGTTTAGAGAATGATTTTAAGCTCTGCCCTATGAATTTGGGAAAATGTTTCCTAAAATTTTTAGGAATCAGGTTAGGGAAACCTTTAATACCACTAAAAGCCAATGGAATATACCTTTCAACAACAAAATCCCTTTGAGGGTATGGTAAAAAACAATTTCCTTGCATACTTTTACTTGCTATATCATAGGGAAACCCTCTTATGTTCATATCCAATCACTATCAATTTCAAATACAGTCATCAATTGCCTCATTCACTAATTTAACCATAATCCTAAAATATAGATCAAATCTTGGTGCCTTAAAGCTTTCTCAGAGGCATAATTTAGAAATAAGAATACTTCTCAAATCATTACAGATATTACACATTACACATTAGAAGTATGAAAAGGACCACTAATATTCCCTTTCTTAACGCAATTTCATTTAATAGGGAACCATTTATTATCTTCAAGTCTTGAATACTTCTCATAAAATTTACTTTTACACATGATAATAGTTTATCTAGATTATGAGAATACTTGGAAACTTGTGGTAGCTAGTAACCGATCTTCTTGACTGAACATCCTTTTAGATTTGAAACTTTTCTTCACGTCTTTAGCAAGTTCTTTAGATAGATTTTTCACCCCTCTTCATAAAGGACTGAACTTCAAATAGTATGAAGCCTTTTTGATGATAGATTTCCTTCTAGGTCTGCTCCAACAATAGAGTCACACAAATTCTTTGAAAATTTCTACAACACAACCACTTCTAGGTTTGAAAAATTCACAATATCTGAACCAAATGTTCAGATTCACTAACTTATTGACTCTATGATATAACATTATGCAACTAGGATTCTTCTATTAGAAATTTCTCAAAGTTCTCCCTAGCATAGTCACCATTTATGTTGGTGAATCAGATGGGAAAACAAGGCACTAGAAATTTCAACCACTGGTTACAAATTTGAATGACTCTTTTGATAAGATTGTCTACAACCAAAACTTTTGAGTTCATCCCTAGGGGAGTCACCATTTTTGTTGGTGACTCAGATGGGAAAATAGGATTCCACAATCTTCAAATATCTAGTTACAAATTGTTTTAAAACTTCAATGACTCTTAAGGATAGAAGAGCTTCTATCAAAAATTTCTCAAAGTTCTCCCCAATGAAGTCGCCATTTTTTGTTGGTGTTTTTTTCTAGCTAAACCTTGAAATACTCTAAAGGGTAGCCAACCCTCATGCTTAAGAAATAACAAAGTTAGTGGAAAACTTAATGAGTAAGGATGTTTAGGCCCTCACTCCTACTCTTCGGGCTTTGTGAAACCCAAGAGGGTACTCCTTATTACACTTAAGAGATGTTTAGTCCTTAAAAGTAATTTTAGACATAGTTGCATTCCTATTTGAATATAACTAAGCACCCTTCACCAAATATTTGGCTAATCTTTGAACAAATTACTACTTAGTGCTAGGAATTGAGAGGAACTTCAAAGTTACACACCATAATTGAAAGTGTCTTAAATGATTATTTGTTCTCATTCAAAATCTCTAGTTAGGTTCATTGCTAGTTGGTTTATCTAAAGTATGCTAATGAATAGACTAGTGCTTTATCTATTGGGCAATGGAGTCAAATTATGTAATAACCAGTAATACATAAGCCATTTATACAAAGATTATTAGACTATTGTCACACCACATTGTAGTGTTCAGCTCACTATGTTCAACACATAACTTCTTACCAAATCTTATACTCCTCCACACAAGTTTATGAGCTTATCTTAGCATCTAATCAACTCATTGACAAAAAAAATTCATACAATCAACAAAAACAACTGAAGATGAATTAGTAGATCATTAACCCTTTCATTCATAACTTGTAGGAGAAATTACATAAGAGAGTATATGTATAAGAACTTAATATTTTCCTTCATTTATGCGGCTTGCATAAAACTATTTTAAGATTACTACATACTTTACTTATACCCTAGACATCCTACTATTCTATATATCAACATTTATACTGTATATTTCTTCCTAAACCTAGCTCTTCACCTAGACCATTATAAGACTCAAAAATTGACCTCTGTAATCAGCCTTGAAATCCCTTTTATAGAATAAGGGAGCAACAAGCACTGGGCTGAATTACAGTCACATTTAACTTCATTTCATTTTCTATTTCACCAGACTTCAAAATATTCCCCAGGTAGTTATAAGTCATCATTTGCAATACAGGGGAGAGAAAAATATCAAAAACCATTTGCCAAAGAAATCCCACCAGCCTTCCAAAAGGTACCACATCACAACATCAAAATTTGCATGTTCATGTCAACCCAGAAAAGTCACTATCAACATAAAAGAAGGAGATAATAAGAATCCATATCATAACACACCAGCCCAAAGGAAACATGTCATCACAAAGGAAAAAACCCAAAGCATCAACTCAAAAAGGGACTGGAGTGTTGTTCTGCCTAGTTAGCGACAAATTAAGAACACCCACTCAATGTCCTTATTGAAATTGGAGTAGCCATCACCACATCATCCTCAGAATCAGCCAAATTACTCATGACCATAAGATATTGGCGGTAGCCAGACTCAATTTCATCTCCACTATCTGAGGGATCATCTAAGACTTCAATGGGAGACTGATGATGTCATATAAAAGCTCGATGATACTTGTTCTTTCTTGCAACTTCCCTCTCAGGCCTATCAACCTTCTTCTCCTTGCCTTTAACCAATTCCTCTGAGATAACTCCACTCTGTGGATCATATGCATGCTTGAGAACACCCCGTGTAGATTTCCTATTAGCTCTTTCTTTCTTCTTTGGTGTTATAGGAACCTCAGGCACATCTTGCTCCTCCTTGGGCACAACACTTTAAGACTCAAGGAGATCAAGTCTCTTGGACCGATGAACCGGGCTAACAAATATGCTCACCTTACCCATTGTTGATGGAGCAACTCACCAAATTTCTTTAGGACATAGACACCACCTTCTATGTAAAATAACTAGCTCACACTCTGCAATTACTTAGAACACTTCATACACTTATTCCTAGACTCTTAATCAACAAATGGTGAGAATAAAAAGTAGGAAATCTTCAATAAATAGACCAGCTACAACATGTATTCATTGATGTTCCAAGGGAGCTCGCACAAGAGAGCTATCAACCAACTACTTGGATTTTGAATCTCACCCATTGATCACACACTAAAATGAATCAACGAGTAATCAACCAAAATGGTTAATTATGACAAAATTAATTTGCATGCGCTAGATACTTTTTCCAAATTAGAGAACTCAAGTGGATAAACAACCTCTCCATTTTTATAATTAATCACATACTTAGCACTTGACAAAAAATGTCATGTCACATTTACCTACTCACCCATGGGAACTAATTTACTCATAATTCACCACCAAAAGATAGCAAGGAGCGATCATTATTAATCCTTAGAATATCAACTCATACTTTGTCTTGCCTCAAATTCTCCATCCCACGTGTACCAACGCCTGATAGAATTGATGGCCACAACCACAAGCATCTCCCAAATCTTGAATGCGTGCCAAAGACTCAGTTGAAATTTGGCGACATTCTTAAATCTTAATATAGTTTTGACCAAAATTTAGTAGTAGTTTATCTCTGCTAAGGTGTATTGAACCCTTTGAAGTAGTCCATGCGACAGTCGCCCACTTGCTCACTGAGAAATGAGAGAAACAAATGGGCCCTCATAGGATGGCAGGGATTGGTGAAGATTGCCCATGTCACCTACCATCAACCGTCAATCTGAATCCTTATAGGAGCAAATGTCATCATTAAAACCCAACGGGTCCCTCCATGGAGCAACAGATGTCATTGTGCTCGCCATCCCGTGTCCCTTTATAATCATTAAAATAAAAACTAACAGGGTGGCGAGGAATGGTGGAGATTGGACCATGTTACCCCAAAAACATCTTATATTTTCTTTTGGTATTGTTCATTGATCACAAAAGGTATATGGCCCACCATAGAAAGGCTACATGTGTCCAGTGCTTGCTAGCCCATGTGACTTCCTCACCTTAATAAACAAAATGGATGAGCATGCAGGGAATGATTGTGATGAAGACACATGTAGCGTTGCCTGCTATCTATCCCCTTCAAAGCCTTACTTGCTGACCGCTTAGAAACACTGGGCCCACCACCTTTCATGACATGTGGCAATCACCCACTAGCACATTTGAATATTTTAATGAAAAATAAACTAGAATGAGCACACAGAGAATGGTTTTGATGTTGCCACATGTATCATCGATCATCGTTGATTCCTTTTGATACAACCTACACCCTTCAATAAATGCATCGAGCCCACCTAAGCACCAGACACATGGCTTAAGCCCGCCAACCCATGTGAATAAAATATTAAGAAAAAAACTAGAATGAGCGCATGGGAAACGATCATGATCAACTCATGATGATAGAATGGCCACCATGGATTTTCATTTCTACACATGCCAAAATTGTTAGTTCTTAAAATGGGGCCATAACTAGGTCAATGAGTCAAAACCCTCGAGAAGAAAAACTTGATACCTAAGTCTTTAAACATTAATTATTTAGCCTGACCATGGAAACATCAAAATGATTAAATTAGAGACCTAACCCAAGGGGCCAGTACAAGTAATGACTTCAAAGGCTTGAGATATGACTTAAGTGACTGGTAATCGGGAATACGGGTCAACGAAGGATTATAGCATTCAACATTCGTAACCATACAAATTTTGAAAAGAGGTTTTTCAACCTAAAACCCTAAGCCCTACCCATGAACACAAAAGCACAAAACTATGACAAGGCAAGACACACCACAGATTTTCAAAAAAATTCAGGAGCTCTACCAACTCCTTGATCATTTGTTTTATGCTTTGATTTAGGTTTCATATTTTATATGTGGATTTGAGTTAAGAATTTTGAATTGATTAGATCTACCAATTTACCCCCACTCTTAATAGATTGTGTGCCCTTCAATTGATATCAGACCCAAGTTCCTTTGAAGAAGCCTAACAACTTAAAGTAAGTTTGGGATGGCACAGGAAGGATTCTCTGGAAATAAAGCACCATTTTTTGATGGATCCAATTTTGCATTTTGGAAAGTTAGGATGGATTTATATTTGATGGCTTTAGGAATGGATATCTATATGTTAGTAGTTGAGGGATATGAAATTTTTGAAAAACCCTCCTAGGGATCAAGTCAGAAAGAGGGATTGCCAACTCAATACTAAGGCAAGGAATTCTATTTTGTGTGGATTCACTAATTCTGAATTTATGAAAGTGATGCAATGCAATGCAAAAAAAATAACAGTGGGATAAATTGCAAACCATTTATGAAGGTGGTGACAAAGTCAAAGAGATAAAGTTGCAAACTTATAGAGCTCAATTTGAAGGTCTAAAGATGAAAGAAGATGAGAATATTGTTACATTCCTACTCTGGGTTGATGAAGTTCTCAACTCTATCTGAGGTCTTAGTGAGAATTTTAAAGAGAAGAATGTTGTGAAGAAGGTATTTAGGTCTCTCTCTAGAAGGTTTAATTCTAAATTCTTTTCTATTGAAGAAGTTAAGGATCTGGATGGTTTGAAGTTGACTAAACTACATGGAATTCTAACTGCATTGAGATGAGATTTGAAAGTGAAGATTTAATAAGGAAAGAGGTTGCATTCAGAGTATCCAAGAAGTAGATTGAGCAATATTATGATATTGGATTAGATCTGAAAGAAGAATTTTTTTTAGGAAGTTACAAAGAGGTTCCAATAAGTAGAACTTGGCAAGCTACCTTTTAAATGTTTTAATTGAGATGAAGTAGGAAAATTTATGCATAAGTTTCCCTATAACAATTCTAAAAATCCTAAGAAAAAGAGTGGAAAGAAATCATTTTTGAAAAGGTTTAAAGGTCAAAGGAATCGTCATAGTTTTGACACCAATGAGGAAGAAGACTACTATACTGAAGAAGAAGATGAAGATATCTCTAGAGATGAAAAAGAAAGGGTTGTGTTTGAACATGGCTTTTGAAACCATTGAAGGAGATGCAGAAATAGATTCCAAAAATAATGAAGATGAAGTAGATCTTATGGAGGAATTGATGTGTTTTGCAAAAGAAATCAAAAGGCTAAATAAAAGGCATCTCAAGATTTGAAGAAAGTAGAAAACCCAAATAGAAGAAGAAAAAAGGATTGATGTTTTTATAGAAAAGTTACTATCAAGAGATAAAGACTGTGAGAAACTAGAAGCTAAAATTGTGACATTAACAAAAGAGTTTCAAAAAGTGAATCAACAGTTGTAGATGAACTTTGGAAAGAGTACCAAAACCCTAGATCATAAATTGGGAAGTCAAAGAGATCCACATGTCAAAACCAAAATAGGTTTTGATGATCTAAAGAACAAGGTGACAAAATAGTCTGTGAAGGCTTCTAAGGAAAGTTTGGAAGTGACAACCTCTGGAAGTTCAAGATCTGAAAGATTCATGACAAGTGATGAAAGCATGACACAAAATGATGGCTTTATTCAAGTGTAGTGTTGTGTTCTTTAATCAGCTTAATAACTAGGAACATGAATTCCTCTACTTAGGGATTGAGCATCACAACCATCAACCATAATCTGCTAAAGAACCTTATTTAATTATCAACTTGAGGACGTAAAATTGAAATGGGTTAGCAGAATATATGCACTAATCACCTTTCCCAGACATGCATGATTTCCTAAGATGCTTTATACTGGAATAACTTTACTTAATAACTTGCTTTGGAAATGAGAACTGAAAGATAAAACTACTCTGCATCTAGTGGCTACAGGAATAGTTGATAGCTCTGTGTTTCTGCCAGTTGCTAGAATAGATACATTAACTTCTATGAAAGAAAGTACAGCTATCCTAACTTACAAAATGAAAGTATAGGCAGTTCCCTAAGTGCCCCCCCTTAGGTAATGCCAAAAGTAGACAATAGATTAGACGAAAAACTTCATAAACTTTATTGATTCAAGGTAAAACAATACATAGCACGCAATCTCTCTTGACTATATTTCTGAAACTAAAAATGTGTTTACACAACAATCTTCCAGCCCATTCTCTGAAGGAGAATGGGCTATTTATTGAAAACTAAATCTAACTACTAACTAACCTTCCCTTATAAATCGGGAGGTCTTTATTACATTCAACTAACTTAGCAAAGTGGTAGATAGAAATGAAAGAACTGAGTCAAATCAATTTATTAGTCTTAAAGTGCCATCATCCTGGATTTATGCATCATCAAGATGCCTGAGCTAGATTTTTGAAACACTCCTCTTGTATGGCGGATGAGTTGAAACTGACTCCCTATTCTTCTACAGCTGAACCGGTCTTCATTGATTTGGTCTTCTACCTCCGAGTGGGAATTGCATTCCTTCCTCCCATCGTGGTACTTGGAAAATATCCTACCAACTATTCCAGAGGTAGAGAGTTAGCTCGACACGTTCAACATTTAAGACAATTCATCATTTTATTTATACATCTATTTAAGCATTAATCTAAAGAAAACATTATTCCAGGTGTGGCTGCAGGAAGTTCAATAGTAGAGGCTGCAAGAGGTTTGTCATCACACAAGGTTTACTAAGGCATTCATCAAACTAATAAAACATTTAAAGTAATAACCATGGAAGACTTAGTGTAATATACTTATTACATTAAGCATAAAAAGTTTGTGTTTTATCCCATAATCAACACCAAATGTTTGTTTTAGCATAATGAAAAAGCATAAAAGTGTTTGTAAAAGTATGATCTAGATGTGCCAAAAACTGGGCTCATCATTCCCCTCAACCGACTATTTGCTGGAAGCAAATCTAGCATTTCTTCTTTTGGAAAATTCTCTTAAATCAGCATTCTGCTGCTATCCACACTCTCCATGCTGGAAACTCCAGAAGTGAGCTCGCATCGCCTCTACCCTTTTCCATCTGTTATCCTCAAAACTCTTGTTATATATGTTGTTGTCCCCCTGCATAGACAATAATAGCCATAGGAGAATAGGTGGTTGCATAACCAAGGGCAACCAATTCTCCCTTTTTGTCCTGGCATTCCTCATGTATCTCTCTGCCCTTTTGGTTGTTGCATACAAGGTATTAGGAGCGTGTGGTTCTGCTCTTTTTAATTGAAATGGAAGAAGTTCCCATCTTGTTTGAATGTGCAGGTTTGCAGCCCCAAGATCATTGTTTATTACCTGGGAATACTGAGAAAATATTTCTTGCCTCAAAGGCTCGGTCAATGGCCTGACTCTTTCATCTCTCCATAATTTATTCCAATCAAAGTAGACACCCATTCCATTCTTTGATTCATTCCTCACTAATAACAACATATTGACCTCATCATGCTGATGAATATCAAATTGTTCCCCCCTGCTTATATCATTGGTGATCCAGGAGATCAAAGCGTTGATATGAATATCGCCAACATAACATAAGGGGTTCCAATCTTTATCTTAGGGTACAACCAAATTATGTAGATAAAATTCACATAGAAGATTCCTAATGTGCAAAGGTGAATCTCTATATGCCTCATAAAATTCTTCTAGGGTATTTAATGAAGGATTTTTACCTTTCCAAATTCTAATAAGTTGGAAGTTCAAATACAGCTCTTTGAGATACATTGCATAAACAGGCGAAGGCGCTCAACACTGCATCAGACATGGAACAAGCTCTACCACCTGGTTGAGAGTGTCATTTATGTTAGCAATTTCCAGATTCTTGTTCTGGATTATTCTTTGTAATCTCTCAATTTCAAGTGCAGAAGTAGTCTGTTGATGCTAGAGTTCTTCAAAACATGCCATCCCTGCAACAAAGTTCGTGACATGGAGAGGAGGTCTATGATTATAGCTTACTGCAGGTGATCCTGTATTTCTTCAGTTACATCTACCTTTCTTTGTTCCTTTTCTCCAATTACCTCTATATTATTTAATGGTTCAGAGTTTTCCTATCCTGAATTACCTTCCTGTTGCCACCCTTCCTGATCTTCCTAGGCAGTAGGAATCTCATCAGTCATGCCAATGCTGTCACCCTCTTCTTCTAATGGAATCACAACTGCTACCTCTTCCTTCCCAACATTTCCTACTTCTTCCTGTAGCTGTCCTGCCATACTTTCCTGTATCTACTCTATAATGGTAGCTAATTCATCCAGGCCCGCTCCTTCAGGTGTTCCTATGGTCTCCACAACAACAGGTTTCTCCATTTCTAGTATAGGACTAGAAGGTTCTGAGGTTGGTGGTTCGGCAGGAGTAGCATCAAGTGATTGTCGAGCTTCCTAATTCTAGAGTCTAGAACTCCTTCTAATTGGAGTAAGAATTGTCTTATGCTTCTTTGAGGGATTTACTGTAGGAACAAAGAGGTTTTATTTTTGTTTCCTTTTTACAAGCTTAGAGGTTGCCACAATGGGTGACTTCCCTTTCTTAACATTGAAAGAATACTCGGGATTTTTGATAGGGGTTTTTTCAGAAAGAGGAATGTCATCCTGTGAATCAGATGATTCCTGAGTAGGGGACATAGCGGCAGAGGTCTGGCCTGTGGACTGGGAGGTTCATCGCTTGAAGGTAAGAGGTTCCCCTCTAGGTCCAACATTTTGAATTTTGGGATTAAAATTGATAATGAATTCCTCCCAGGTCATCCCTTATGTATCTTGAACAGATTTTTCAATAAGTAATTTAATAAGGTAGTGGTGGGATACGGAGTTAACCCTACCCTTTCTAAATTCAGCAATGCTATTGGATAAAAAATTGTAAAGGAATTCAGGAACATTCATCAACAATCCATGGCATAAATGAGACAAAAGTTTGAAGTGATGAGAATACAGGACTGAAAACCTACCTTCACAAGTTATGCATTTGATTATATATCCCGCCCGTGACACCTAGTCCTACGACAGAATCATCCTTTGTGCACCTTTCTTATCTACCCGTAGTGGAGGGTCATTCAGTCGAGTAAACTTTTCCCTGGCGCTCTTTACATCCCTTCCTTGAGGAAATGTTTCTCCAACTTGAGGTAACCCCGTTATCTCTGCAATTTTGTCAATTAATGCATTCACTATTATACCTCTAACTTTTGCTTCTCCTTCTTGGAATGTCTTTGTAAATTCCTCTGCAATGTCTACATCAAATTTTTCAAGCTTTAGGAAGTAATTAAGCCACCCATATTGCCTAAATGGTGGCACATGCAGCACATCCTGTAGCAGGATGTTATGATCTGTAGGTTCATGTCGAATTGGCTGACCTCCCATCTCCTTAGTTTTTTGTAATCTAATCCTTTAGGTGATGATCAGCTGGCTTTTTTCCAAACTTACACAACCAGAACTTCCTGCAACCCAACTCTACAACACTTTCCTCCCCTCAACCAAAACTTTTGAACCCTTCTTCAAAAGATACAGAAAATATAGGAAAAGGAATTCAAACATTCAATCTCTTTGAAGGAGAAAGTAATCATAGATGAGTAAAATATATTTAGGTTCATTATTTTAGGAGGTATGGTGTTTAGCTCATTAATTGGATATTTTCAAATATCCGGAGCTCATGCCGAAATGACAGTGACAATGGACGTGACAAGGCCTTGAGGTGGCGGAAACAATGATGTGGCACAAAAATATAAAATGAAAAAATGTGCCCAATTGTGCGGAAAGGACGAAAGGGATGACAACCATATAGGAATGTAGTTTGCATTAATTAATACCGAAATAAATGTAATAAATAAAACAACTAAGCAATTTTAAAGTGAAGTGGAACTCACCTAGATGTAACCACTGTAATTACCTGATGTGACTTCACTTCCTCATTGAAAAATGTGATCCGTAGAAACATGGATGGTATGGATAATGACAGGTGGATGAGGTGGCAGAAAGAGTATGAGTGGATGGATTACGGATGGAGTGAGTGAATGGAATGGGGATCCGAGTGGATGACCCCTTTATTATGACAGTTTTATGCACTTTTATGCATGGCCTAGGGAATCGAGTGATAACTCTATCCCTTTGGCTACAGGATCAATTGTTTCCTACATAAACTCGAACTAGCTCATAAATTATTCCCTGTCAATGGGCTTATAGTGGAGATTGAGATGATGCCCATTGACTAGTAGCTTGAATCAGACCTCATCAATGGTCCTCAATTGTACAACACCATTTGTGAATACTTCCTCTATCTCATATGGACCCAACCATCTAGTTTGCAGTTTACCTTGATTGTCCTTATACCGTGAGTCATATAACAGAGCCCAATCTCCTGCTTTGAATTCATTTTCTTTAATGTACTTATCATGCCATTTTATTCACTGATTTTGTATTATCTTAGTGTGGTGCAGGAGATTCTTTCGGAGCTCATCCAAGGCATTGAGCTGCATGACTCTTTCCTTTTGTGTAGTTGTTAAGTCCATTTCCATTTCCAATGTTGCTCTTAGAGTCTTATGTTCAAAATCTATTGGCATCACAGTTGTTTTACCATACACCATTTCAAAGGGTGTATATCCTATAGCAGTCTTCCATGTAGTTTGGTAAGCCCATATAGCTTCTGGTAACCTTGCAGCCCAATCCTTTCTATGCAAATATACAGTCTTATTCAGAATGGCCTCAATATCCCTATTGGTGATCTCCACTTGGCCATTAGCCTGTGGATGATAAGGAGTTGATTTCCTGTGCCTTATGTTATATTCATTGACTAAGGCTGTAATTAGAGTAAAGGTAAACTGTGCTCCCTGATCTGTCACTATTTCCCTAGGGACACCAAATCTAGTGAATATTTCCTCATAGAGGAATTCTGCTACTTTATTATCCCTAGCATGCTTCATAGGTTTAGCTTCTACCCACTTTGTCACATAATATGTGCATACAAAGATATAAGACTTACCATTTGAAGGCGGATCAATTGGTCTTACAAAATCTAGTCCCCATTTGTCAAAGGGGTTAACAATCACTTGTGAAAATAGAGGCATCTCGTCTGATCTGGTTGGCCTTCCCATTCTTTGGCATCTATCACATCTCCTGGTGTATTTGACTGCATCTCTATGCAGAGTTAGCCAATAATAGCCAGTATTTAAGATTTTTATTAATGTCATTTTTGCAGCAAAATGCCCACCACACGGCTCATCATGACTTGCATGCAGTATATCATGAGTATCTTCCTCTCATACATATCTCCTCATAACTTGATCTGGCCCTATATAAAACATGCAATCTACAATCCAAGAAAAGTTAAAACTTTTCTCTACCAATAATCGCTTTTCCTTAGGGGAGAATTGAGGAGTTCTTCCTGCAGTAAGATAATTTTCTATATCCACATACCATGGGTGAATAACATTGATTGCAAACAAATGCTCATCAGGAAAGAAATCCTCAATAAGTGTAGAGTCATCTTGTCTTTGAATCCTAGATAGGAAATCAACAACCACATTGGCTTTACCTAGCTTGTCCAAAATTGTAATGTCAAATTCCCGCATGAGCAACAACCACCTTGCTAGTCTTCCCGTTATTGAGCTTTTTCTCATAAGATACCTGATTGCTACATGATCGGTGTGGAAAAATATTTGATAACCTGTTATATAATGCCTGAATTTATTGAGGGCATAAATGATTGCAAACATTCCTTTTTCTATAACAGTGTAGTTGAGCTCAGCCCCCTGCAAGTTCTTGTTGATGTAATACAGTGCATTTTCAATTGAACCACCCTTTTGTTCTAAGACAACACCAATGGCATAATCTGATGCATCAATATGAATATGGAATGGAAGTGACCAATTAGGTCCTTTCAACACAAGGGCTTGTGTAAGGGAAATTTTTAGATCAAGGAATGCTCTTTCACATTCCTCTGTCTAGGAAAAATCTACATCTTTCTTCAACAAACTGTATAGAGGGGCTACTGTTTGACTGAAATCTTTGATGAATCATCTATAGTATCCAGCATGTCCCAAAAAGCTTCTCAGTTCCTTTTGCTTGGTAGGAAAGGGGAGATTAGAGATACTTCAATCTTAGAAGGATTAACCTGTATCCCTACAACAAAAATATAGTGACCAAACACTATTCCCTCTTGCATCATCATGAAGCACTTCTGACTATTTAGTGACAGGTTATGATCTTCACACCTCTGTAGTACCTTCTTCAAGTTGTCCTACGCTTCCTCAAATGTTGCACCATAAACAGTAAAATCATCCATGTAGTCATATAAGATATCTGAGAAAATACTTATTACAGCTCTCTGGAAAGTTGCAGGTGCATTGCAGAGACCGAAAGGAAAAATGGAGTAGGAAAATGTCCCCCAAGGGCATGTAAAAGTAGTCTTTTCCTGATCCTCTGGAGCAATCTTGATTTGATTGTATCCACTGAAGCCATCAAGGAAAGAGAAATACTTTTTCCCTGATAAATTATCTAGTACTTGATCAATGAAGGGAAGAGGAAAGTAATCTTTCTTTGTTGCAGAGTTGAGCTCCCTATAATATACACACACTCTCCATTTTCCTCCTTTCTTAGGAGTGATAACCAGTGGGGAGACACATTGGCTATCTGAGATTGGGTAGATAAAGCCAACATTCAACATCTTCTGCAATTCCTATTTAACAATTTCTCTCAAGGCTGGGTTGATTCTCCTCTGGGGCTATCTAATAGGTTTGAACTCACTATTGATAAAAATTTGGTGTGTACATAGCTTTGGATCAAGTCCTTTCATGTCACTATAATAACAAGAAAAAGCTGGTTTATGGGTAGTAAGCATTTTGACCATTGATTCCTACTACTTGCTGGTATGTTTATTGTTGATATTCAAGTTTTTTCTTGTAGCTACTTCTACTTGGGAAGTCAATTCAAGCATGGATACTTCAGACAAAAAAGACATGTCTACTTCATGGGGCAATAATGTGTGCAAACAGTCAATTGTTGCAGGATAATGAGTTGATGTTGGGCGGAGGGAGAATGGTTTTTAAGGTGCATGGACTTTCTTCACAATGAGGGTGTTCAATACCATAATTATTCAGTAGGACATTGTATAGTATCTCTTCCTCCTCTTGTTGTGAAATGAAAGGCTCTCTGGTGATCATCATGAGACTGGCCACCGAGTTCACCTCCTCTTCTTCTCCCATATCAAGCCAAACGACCTGTCCAGACTCAAGTTGAGGCTGGGCTGGAGAATAGAGGGTAAGCTTCTTTGTGTTATACCCATCAGATAATGTCATGTTACCAGTCCTACATCCAATATAAGCATTTGCAGTGGCTAATGACGACCTTCCTAGAATTACAGGATAACCTCCTAATGATGCTTTTGGAGATAAAATCATAAAATCAGCAAGATATTCCCATGAATCTAGGGTGACAACTAAGTCTTCCACTACTCCATCAGGTTTGACAGTTGAACTATCAGCAAGTTGCAAGACTGTTGGTGTAGGTCGTAGGTCAGAAATACTCAGCTTTAGTACAAGGTCTTTGGTCATGACACTGATAGCAGCTCCAAGATCTACCAAAGCATTCTTAATTTGAACCCCATTAATATTAATTTCAACAACAGGGCTTCCAGGGTCTGAATATTTTGGGATAGTAAGCTTCCCTAGCATCAAATCAGAGAGTTGGCCTAGAACATGAATAGTCTGAGGGTCTTTCTTCTTCCTACCCAGCTTCTTTAGACATGCTTCTTTGATGGCCTTGCTATAAATAGGTACTTTCTTAATTGCTTGAAACAAAGGAATTTTTACACATATGTGCTTTAGTTGGTCAAGAATGTCAAAGGTAGGCTCTTCTTGATTTTTCACAATTTCACCTTCCAACCTTTGTGGGAAAGGAGGTGATGGTGTATTGGATACCTTGGGTAATGATGGAGTTTGTATTGGCTCATTGGGTTGGACTAGGCCATTGGCATCTTCTTTCTTGCTTAATCTCCTCAAATGGCAATTCTGAGATTATGGGAGGAGATGGTGTGGGCAACACAGTTCCTGAACATAAGTTGATATTATTTAGGTTGAGAGCATAGGCAGGCTGATTATTAGGATCAGAAAAATAAACTTGTTGTTGTTGTTGCTGCTAAGGCTGATTATTTGGATTAGGTGTTGCTTGAGCAGGCAGTTGGGTTGGCTTTGGATTCTGGCTTTGATTGGCTATAGGAGGTGGCATAATTGACTATTGCTGGGGTTGTTACAAGAAACCAGTGGGTGGATTTGACCATTGTTGGCCTCCTCTCCACTGGTTAGACTACTGCCAATTCCCCTGTGGAGGTTGCCATTGATTTTGCTGTGGTGACTGCCAGTTTCCTTGTGGGGGTTGCTAACGGTTTTGTTGTGCATTTGGCCAAGGATTATTCCATTGAGGTTGAAAATATGGGCCATAAATTGGAGGGTACTGGTTCTACCACTGATTATTATATGAACCAAAATTTTGCAAGGGGTCCTGAGGCATACCTTGTCTTGGGGCCCATGGCTTGCGTTGAGCAACAAAGAACACTTCTTCATCTCCTCCAATGGCTTTGAACTCAATAGGAAGATGCTGCACCTCCAAATTGGCCACTGCTTTGCATCTGCAGTCCTTCTTCCTCTATCTACAGTGAGGACAATATTCAGCCAGCATCGCATCAGCTTCTTCTTTCTTCCTTCTATCTTGCATGGTGTCTAGCTGAGTAGCTACATCATTTATAATATCTTTCTTGAAGTCGGACAAAAGATTAGAGATTTCTCCTTTTGATACGCTTGAACCACTTCTTTTTGCAATAGAGGGTCGGAACCCCCTTCCTTTCTTCACATTTACTCGAGAGTAATTGAGGCAGATCTTCTTAATGTCATCCCAATTACTTTGGGTGATATCTCCTCCAACCATGAGGTCTATTGCTTCCATGCAAGTATCATTGAATCCTCTTAGAAAGAGAAGTTTTTTAGACTCCTTATTTAGCTGGTGCTGAGTGTTTTTCTGCACAGTGAACAAAAACCTAGATAAATAGTCCTTCAAGGTTTCATCCTCCTTTTGTGACATCTTGAAGATGTCATCTCCTCTCATATCATTTCCCCTACAATATTCTTTATACTTTCCTAAGAACAACTCCTTCAATTCATCCCAAGTGGCCGTTGCATTGCCCCCTAATCCCATGAACCATTTTAAGGCTGACTCCTTTAAAGTAGAAGGAAATAATTTCATCTTATGGGCTTCATTAGTATAATTATAAGTCCTACATAGGATGTCAAACTCAAACAAGAAGGTATGAGGGTCCTCTGTAATAAGGCCATAGAATTTTGGAAGCAATGAGGCAGGGATATTTTTGAGATTATTATTGTCATGCAAGTCAGGGAGTGGAAATGGAAAAGTAGGCCTTGCCATCCTTGGTGGTGGTCTTGGGTTAGCTCCTGGCTGGTAGACAGTAAGGGCAAGTGGATTATTATGGGGGTGCTGGTTATTGAAAGTGTGCAGGTTATTCAATTATGTTGTGAGTAAATCAAGGTTATCAAGCTCATCAAACAGGTTCAAACTGATCTCTGAGGAAGAAGAAGATGAAGTGACTAGGTCCTGACCAACATCCAAATATGGTTCTTCTAGGACAATTTTTGGGTCAATCTTTGGGTTGTTTTCTTGGATATCTAAACTTCTAGGAAGGAATCTTCCAAATTGGTCTCTTCTTCTAAGCATATAGTAAAAATTAAATCTAAACTATGGAAAAATGTTTGAATAGTGAATTTTGATCTAAACTCTAGGAATAAAACTTCAAGCTACCTACTAGGATCCCGCAATAGGTCTTTAGTTTGACACCATCCCCGAAAATGACACCAAAAATGTTGTGTTATTTAATTAACTTAATAACTAGGAACATGAATTCCTCTACTTAGGGATTGAACATCACAACCAACAACCATAATCTACTAAATAACCTCATTTAATTATCAACCCGAGGACGTAAACTTGAAATGGGTCAGCATAATATATGCACTAATCACCTTTCCCCGACATGCATGATTTCCTGAGATGATTTATACTAGAACTCTAATTACTGGGATAACTTTACTGAATAACTTGCTCTGGAAATGAGAACTGAAAGATAAAACTACTTTGCATCTAGTGGCTGCAGGAATAGTTGACAGCTCTGTGTTTCTGCCAGCTATTGGAATAGACACATTAACTTCTATGAAAGAAAGTGCAACTATCCTAACTTACAAAATGAAAGTATAGGCAGCTCCCTAAGTGGGCCCCCTTAGGTAATTCCAAAAGTAGACAATAGATTAGGCGAAAAACTTCATAAACTTTATTGATTCAAGGTAAAACAATACATAGCATGCAATCTCTCTTGACTATATTTCTAAAACTGAAAATGTGTTTACACATCAATCTTCCAGCCCATTCTCTGAAGGAGAATGGGCTATTTATTGAAATCTAAATCTAACTACTAACTAACCTTCCCTTGTAAATCGGGAGGTCTTAATTACATTCAACTAACTTAGCAAAGTGGTGGATAGAAATGAAAGAACTGAGTCAAATCAGTTTATCAGTCTTAAAGTGCCATCATCCTGGATTTATGCGCCATCAAGACGCCTGAGCTAGATTTCTGAAACACTCCTCTTGTATGGCATATGAGTTGAAACTGACTCCCTATTCTTCTGCAGCTGAATCGGTCTTCATTGATTTGGTCTTCTACCTGCGAGTGGGAATTGAATTCCTTCCTCCCATTGTGGTACCTGCAAAATATCCTATCAGCTATTCTAGAGGTAGAGAGTTAGCTCACACGTTCAGCATTTAAGACAATTCATCATTTTATTTATAGATCTATTTAAGCATTAATCTAAAGAAAACATTATTCCAGGCGTGGCTACAGGAATTTCAATAGTAGAGGTTGTAGGAGGTTTTTTATCACACAAGGTTTACTAAGGCATTCATCAAACTAAAAAAACATTTAAAGTAATAACCATGGAAGACTTGGTGTAATATACTTATTACATTAAGCATTAAAAGTTTGTGTTTAATCCCGTAATCAGCACCAAATGTTTTTTTTAGCATAATGAAAAAGCATAAAAGTGTTTATAAAAGTATGATCTAGATGTGCCAAAAATTGGGCTCATCATGCAGAACAAGAGAAGAAGATATGGAAGACATGGATACAACACCAAGTTTAATTTTCCTTTCTCTGGTTATTGTTTTAATTTCAATAATTTTGGTCACAAGTTTATGGATTGTAGAAAATATTTAGTAAGAAGAAACAAATTTTTCAGCAACAATGCATTTGCACATATGTACAACTTTAATATCATTTTCATCAAATGCAACAACTTTGGAAACATTGCAAAGAACTGCAAAAGAAATTTTGTGAGTCCTCCTCTACCAAAAAGTGGAAGAAAAGGATTAGAAAGTAGAAGTCATGAATCAGATAAAGTCTAGAAGAAGGTTCCTAAAGAAAATAATTCCAAAAAGTCAATGATTTCTCAAACTACTTTACATGATCAAAAGGAGAACCTTTGGATCATAGACAGTGGTTGCTCTAGCCACATGACTAGAGATAAAAGTAAATTAATAAATTTGAAGGTGATTCTGTGACCCTTGGAAATAATTCAATTTTCAAAATATCTGTTAAGGGTACTTGAAGGGTCTGTGCAAGATCATGGGGTCCAAAAAGTGGCGATGTGAAAAAAAGGCATTTTTAACTTGCTCAAAAATGTGAAAATCCAGTTTGACTTTATCTAGGCTCGGGTAGAAAGTACATGGTGTCAAAGAAAAAACCAAACTGAAATAGATATCTATTATGTTTAGGTCATATTTTTTAATTTGGCCAGGTCTAGGAGTGACCACTTATTTAATTTAATATATTATAATAATCTTTTAATATAATTATAATAATGTTTTAATATAAAATGGATATTTAATATAATACATGTTATTATAATATTTTTAAATTTAATATTATATTAATATAATATATTATAAAATAATATATTATAATATAAAATAATAAATGATTAGATCTTATTAAAAATGTACACTAATTATGGAGCGCAAAGGAGCAAAGCAGATGCAAAATTCTGTAGAGGTGGTGCGAAATGGCAAGGGTGGCGAAGGTCAGGTCAGGGAAATGCAACAGGTTAATGGCATGCCTTAGGAGATGTGTGTACACAAGGTTGTTATAGTTGCATACCTTGAGCAAAGAAATCAAGGCAATCCTACATTGCATCTGAGCAAAGGAAGAAATGAATTTTTTTGTCAACATTCTTTTAGTGGGTTGGGTGATCAAGGTGGGCATTGCCATAAACCTAGGTTTTGAAGGCAATAATGAGGTGCAAGGAAATTTTTCAATGCGAATAATGGCCCAAGGGCCTTTAGGAAAGATCGTAGTGGGCTATAGAATCAGGGTGGTCCACATTGGCATTAGAATTTGCAAAGGCATCGAAGATCAGAGGTTCCAAGGAATGGCTTTGGCCTTGTGGACATGCAAGCATCAGGAAGTAGGCACACTATGGTCTTGAATATTGTCAAACTCCGAGTGGAAAAGGAACGACTGGAACGACTAGGGCTAATCATCAGGTGGTATGGCATGAAGCTCAATTTGGATAGTTTCATGAGATGGTGGCGAGGGAAATCGGGGGAGGAAATGGAGTTCAAGCCCTTGTCTCAATGTTATTTTGTTGTGATATGTCCTTCAGAGGAAATAAGGGAGGAAATTGAACATGGCATTTGGTTTATGGATGGGTATGGTTTCTACATATGCAGATGGTGGATTGGATTTGATGCATGTTTCCATAATTTGGATAAGATTTAGGATTGGTTTAAGTTGTCATCCTTACCCTTGGAATTCTGGGCTCTGGATATTTTCATGGATATAGGCAACAGTCTGGGAAATTTTTCTTGCATGGAGGAGAGATTGGATCTAGATGGTATAAGATCTTATGTCAGAATTTGTGTGGAGAATAATCCCAACAACTAGATCTGGCGGGAAATTGAGATCTTCATAGATTGGGGGAACTGGGTACAAAAGTTAACCTTGGACCCCAATCCCAGGGTGCGTTGTTAAGGACCGTAAGCTGGCTAAATCAACACATAGAAGGTATGCAGGATCTCTCCCCCTTGTCGGACTTTGACATATGACAAAGGTGGGCTAGATGTGGTGGGGGCCTTGATTGAGAATGTGGCTATGTCAGCATCTCAGAAAGAGGAAATTAAACAAAAGGTGGCGGAGGCTATTGATTTTCTAGGGAATAAGGTAAGGTAGGAGGATTTGAATTCCCTCATGGAAGTTGGGACTGAAATAGCAAAGTTGGCCAGGGTGGCCAAAACAGGAGAGATCAATATTGACAATAAAAACTAGTTTGAGGACTGGACCATTGGTCTAAACCTTGACAATGAGGATGCTGGACAAGAGGAAGCAGTCCAAGTGGAAATTTCTAGAAAGAGGTAGAGAATTACAGTGTAGAGGCTCCTAGAAAATTGGGTTTAGGTCAAAAGGAGGTTAATTTGACTGTGCCAGATTGTGGGGATTGTAAAACATGGGGAAGAATTCCCAATAAGGAGAAACTTAAGTGAGATGGTGAAGTGAATGGTTAGTTGAAGATCAACGAGATGCTAAAAGTAGGGAAGGGTGAGTCCCTTTTTGAACAACCATAAAACTTGTAACCTAGAATGTTAGGGGCTTAAATTCCCCCTAACAAATTTTGCTTGATCAAACATCCAGTAGATTCAATGGATGCAAATATTTTCTTGTTACAAGAGACAAAGCTTGGGGAGCTGGATCGAGAGAGTTTTGGTAAGAAGATGAAGCAATGGAAGTCAATTTGGGTCAATTTCATGGGGCCCTCTGGTGGTTTGATTATCCTTTGGAAACCCTAATATGTTATTTTGGAAGAAGTGATGAGAAACAGATTTTGGATCGCTTGTAAGGTAAGAAATATTATGTCAAATCTAAGTTTTCTCCTGGTCAATATCTATGGGCCCAATAATTGCTTGCAGAAAAGACAAGTTTGGAATGAATTAGATATCATTTGTGGTGAACCATCCTATGAGTTATGTGTTATAGGTGTGGATTTCAATGCTATCCTAAAAGTGTTTGATAAGAAAGGCAGAATGTCAAGAAAGCTCCAATCTCAACTAGATTATGAAAGCTTTATCAAAAGGAATATGATTTTCGATTTGCAAACTTGGAATGGAAACTACACCTGGATAAATAGAAGGAGAAACTCCTTTAGCATAGCTGAGAAACTAGATAGATTCCTATTTAGAGGCGATCTGAGTCTCTTCTCATTCACTCTAGAAAGAAAAATTCTTCCTAGCTCTGGCTCGAATCATTTCCTTGTTCTCTTGGAGATTGTGGGGGAAAGGAACCCAGTGAGATGCCCATTTAAGTTTGAAAACATGTGGTACAGGGACCCTGATTTCATGAACTTGATTATAATTTGGTGGAAAAATTTCAATCCAAAAGGTACCAAGTTGTTCATCATTATCACTAAACTGAGAGTGATTAAACAAAACTTGAGACATTGGAATAGGGAGCACTTCAAAAAAATATTCAAGGAAAAAAGGGAAACGAAAGAGGCTTTGGAGATTCTATCAAAATAAATAATCAAGAATGGTATGGATAATCATCATTTCTAGGAAGAATAGGGGCTTTTAAATAAACTGAATGATGTTTTGGCTAAAGAAGAAATCTGCTGGTGCTAGAAGTCACGTGAGACATGGTTATCAACAGGTGACAAGAACACAAAGTTATTTCACAACTCAACCAAGGCACCTAGGGAGATCAACATAATCCCTAGCATTAAATCAAGTGATGGCAGATTTTTGGATAAGATGGAAGATGTTAAGGCGGTCATGGTGGATTTTTTTGAGGACTTGTTAAATGGTTGGTGAAGGTCAAACTTAAGAGAGCAGCAGGATCTCCTGGAGAGTATCCTGAAACTGATATCTCAAGAACAAAACATGATGTTGAATAAAAAATTCTCATTGGAGGAAAATAAAATGGAACTCTTTCAACTACATCCAGATAAGGCTCCAGGGCCAGATGGGTTTCCTGCGGGTTTATTCAGGAGTTTTGGGATATAGTGGGCAAGGATATTTTTGAAGCAATTGAGGAATTTAGGAGCTTGGTAAAGGTGCTAAAAGAGCTTAATAATACCTTTATTTCTTTGATACCTAAGAAGAAAAATATAGAGTTCCTGGATGAGTTCAGACTGATCTCTCTCTGCAACACTATTTACAAAATTCCGGCCAAAGTCATGGCTAATAGGATTAAGAAAATCCTCCCCTGCATAATTTAAGAAGAACAAATGGGTTTTGTTCTAGGAAGGTCAATTCTTGATGGGTTCATAATAGCATAGGAGGCAATCCACTCCATTCAAACTCTAAAAAGTTGGCGATGCTAATCAAGGCTGATATAAGAAAGGCATATGGTAAGGTCGACTAAAATTTTCTATTTAGAACTATGCAAGCCTTTGGTTTTAACAATGATTGGTTGGACTAGATCTTAAGTTGGATTACATGCCCAAGATTCTTTATTTTTTTGAATGAGCCTCCTAAAGGTTTCTTCAATGTCTCTTGGGGGATTCACCAGGGGTATCCCCTTTCTCCCTTTCTATTAATTATCATGGTTGAGGACCTTGGTAGGTTCATCACAGGTGTTGGAAAAAATGGTAAGGTGGAAGGGGTGCAGATCACACGAGGCATGTTGCCAGCTACGCATCAACAGTTTGCTAATGATACTATGCTCTTTGGGAGGGCTCATGTGTGGGAAGAAAGGAATTTCAAGGAGATATTGGAGAAGTACTCCTAAGCTTCAAGTTGGGAGGTAAGCTTCACCAAATGTAAGGTTTTATTTTTTAATACTTTTTCTCATAGAGAGGATTAAATTCTAAGAATTTAAAATTTAAGAAAGGGAAGCTCCATTGCAAATATCTTGGTCTTCCGCCTGATAAAGGGGTGCAATCTGGCAAGTTGTGGGTGAATGTAGTTAAAAAGGTGGAAGATACATTTGTGTCATGGAAGTGTAGATGACTATCTTGGGCTACGCACCTAACAAAACTAAAAGAGACGATCTCTACCCTGCCATCTTACATGTATTCTTGCCTTCCTATGTTGGCTAGGGCATGTAAAGTTTTGAACAAGAAAATGAAGGATTCTTTCTAGCAGGGTAACTCTGAAACCCATAAATTTTCTTTGATAAAATGGGAGAAGGTGTGTGAAAGTAAAGTCAGGGATGGGATGGGCCTAAAGAATCTTCTTTTCAAAAATAAAGCGTTAGGGGCTAAATTGGTGTGAGCACTATATACTACGAAAGAGTCTAAATGGGCCAAGTTTTTGAAGTCAAAGTATTTGGCAAGGGATGAGCTTAAAATTTTTACCTCTTGAAATCTACCTACAGGCTCCAAGATTTGGAACTTTATTTGCAGCTATAGAGATGTGATTTTGGACTATCTAACATGGGAAATCAGAGATGGAAGTGGTGCCTCTTTTTGGGAACATTCATGGGAGGGTCTTCCCAAATTGGCTAACGTGGTTGAGATAGAAAATTAAAGAATGTTACCAAGCAAGCATGGGGGGATAATGTAAGGGACTACTTGATAGTTAGATTAGAAGATGGTCAACCTAAGGTAGAATGGAAGAATGTTCGGGATCTTGGTCTTGCACTAGAGGCAGTTGCCTCCTTTGAAGAAGTAATGAAGGATCATATTATTATCTACAGGGCAAGGTTAAATTTTTTAAGATGGGAAGTTGCTTTGAATGGGGAATATAGTGTGAAAGAAGGATACAAGAGAATTGTGGTTGGTGCTGGGGAAAGTAAGCTTCCCGACAATATTTGCTAGAATAAGGTGTGTTTGCCTAAGGCTGAGATTTTCACCTGGGTTGCTGCCTAGGGTTATGTTCTGACAATAGACAAATTTTCTAAGCTTGGTTTCTCTAGGCCATCCAAGTGTTGTTTGTGCAAAAGTGATGAGGAGATAGACGATCACCTCTTTATAAACTTCCATTACACAAAGCTACTGGTAGTGGATTCTCACTAGGCTAAATTGGAGCACTACAATGTCAAACAAGCTTTTGGATGTATTATTGAGTTGGCCTTCTCTACACAAAAAGACCCTTTAGAGTAGTGTGTGATTACGAGCCCTTCATTGTTAATTTGGGAAGTATGGAAAGAAAGGAATAGGTGTATCTTTTAGGAGAAATAAATTCCATCTCAATCGCTCCAAAACAATATTGAGGCAAGTTATCTTTTATTGATTGGGATGCAAGGCTGCGCAGGAGTATAAATGGGTTGTGGGTGCCTCCTATCATTAGGGAATGGGGTACGAAGACTCAAGATCTAAGGAAAGATACTCATTGGTCCCCTTCGAAGTTAGGTTGGTTCAAGATCAATTTTAATGGGGCCTCACATGCCAACCCGAGTGTCTCAAGGGCAGGCTGCATTATTAGAGATTGGTGTGGAAAGGTTTTCGGCAAGTTAGTGGAGCCTCTTCCAAAACGAACAAATAATTTGGAAAAAATGCAAGCAATAATTTTGGGATTAAGGTTGTGTTAGGATTTAAAATTAAAGAATATAGCCATTGAGGGTGACTCCACACTAGTAATCAACACTCTTAGAATGCATAAGGTGGTAATTTGTAAGTTGGCGATGAGGCTAGAGGAATCCTTGAGTTTAATGGAGATATTTGACTTGGTGACAATCTCCCACATCCTCTGAGAAGGAAATATTGAAGGTGAATGACTATCTAACCTGGGTACCGATGGGTTTTATCTAACAGAGATAGTGGATTAACTAGAAGTGAATGAAACCATGGGAGGTTGGGTGGGCACCTTAGCACATTTTATTTTGTGGCAAGGCCAGGTTTCATCACAACAATCAAGCATTATCGAGGGGGTGTTCAAGGTGGAAATTTGAACTGGTAATGAATCATCAATCCACTGGGTGTCCAATTGGAAAGGCCATGCAAGAATGGTACTTTGAACTGGGATAAAATGATGTATCAGCAATGCATATTTCTCTCTAGGATGCTTCCACATGCTGTAATAATGGCAAGTTATGGCAAATCTATGGCTTGATCAGTTGGGTTTTGGCACGCTTTCCCCATTGGTGATTCTCGACTCCCCCTCACATACATTCAGTGCTAGGTGGTAGGTGAGTAGGGATTCTAGGGTGGAACTCATGCTTTTTCATAGCATAGTAAGTGCACTTGGCTGGGCAAAATGAAAATCATAAATATCGCTAGGTGGCACGGGTTTGTCCAAATTTTGGTTATTTTTTTCCAGTATGCTATCATTCTATGAGGATTGGAGAGGTCTAAGCTTATAATGGAGATGAATGTGGAGGCATTGGTGATTCTGGGCCTTAACACCCCAATTCACTTGGATAGTAAAGCTCAGTAGACTACTTTCAAAGTGGTTACAGATTAGCACCTAAAGAAGATTATGTTAAGGATAGACCCACATTTGGTGGTGATGATGAAGATGATTTTGGGAAAGGGGCATTTAGGGAACTGAGAGATATTTTGGGTTAACACCCATATTGATTCCTAGTTCTTGGCATCCGTGCTTAATCTTCGTACACTGAAGGCGGAGGCGAAGGCAATAATTTGTAAGTTGTTCAAGAAAGAGCTTTTTGATGGGTTGGGTGAGACCTTGTAGGTGATATTCCTAGGTCGTGGTGCATTGGATCCGAATGATCTTCCTCTGGTAAAGATTTTCGATGAAGTTCTCAAAATTTATCCTCAGTTGTTGGTTCTGAAGGGAATGGCTCTAGTTTGTCATCATCAAAATGTTGCCTACAGGGTAAGTTTTCTCAAGAATATGTTGGGGCTTGAACCTATAATTGATTTCAATTGGGTGTCGGATTTTGATCATTTCACCAAATTAAATGGTTTCTAGGTGTTGGTGTCTGGTTGTCTCAATGGTAGTCTGTGTATATTTTCATATTTATAGCAGTGTCTAAGTTTTTTGCTACTAGTGTTATCCTTTAAGGCTTGGGCTGAGAGTTGTTTTTGGGGTGATGATCTGGTTCAGCTCAGGTTATGGGGTGATTGGCTGGTCTTTTGAGATTCTTCCTATCAAGTGGCTGGGGTGATGGTCTATTTTTCTTGTTGGGAAAGGTTTGGTATTGGCATCATTTGACACTTTCTATCTAGACAATATGTAATTATAGTGTAGGAAAATGCATACCCTTGTATTTTCACACTTGTTTCGGCCCACCTTGATTTATTTATCTTCATTTATGTCTTAATTGGTCCTATTTTGCATCCACAAGCCTAATAAATTACATCTTTTTATGGCTAATCCCGACAAACATCAATGGATAAATGATAATTTAATGATTATTTCTGAGTGTCCCTGGTTTTGGGTCAGGACTAAGAAGCCACCTAGGGTGTCTTTATCTCCCAAAGATCTTGGGACCCTAATTTCAAATGGACCTGAAATGGGCCCCTTTTTGGATTTTGTGCTCCAAATTTTTAGCCTTGTGACTAAGATGCCACCTAGGGCGTCTTAGTCCCCCTTAAGCTTTTTTAAGGATTTAATTTCAAATTTTAGTAGGATTTAGCCTCCTTTAATTAATGATTTCATATGTAGGCTTCTTGTGGTGTAATTTTAGGATATTAAGCATGAATAAGTATAAATACAAGGTTCTTTCACTCATTTCCTATCTATCAAGTTGAATAAGAAATCTAAGCATTCAAGCATTCAAGAGAAATTCATCAAGAATTTGGAGCCATCATCAAGATTCAAGCATCATATCAAGGATATTGTTGCACCATGTTTTTTGTTGTGCTAACAATTGTGATGTAGGGTTTATGATTCAAGCAAGTGTTTCATGCAAGATCTACATCATTCAAGGAGTCAAGAACCACATCCATTGCAACCATTTCAAGCATATTTGTAGCACCTTGTTACAAGGGTTTGTTGAGTTGCAACATAGCATTTTGTTCATTCATAATTTTCCTTCATCATTTCTATTTCATTTCAAGGTTTAATTACCAACAGGGGGTTTGACCAAGGTAAACCCCCATTTACTAACAATCAACAAGTTTTTCCTTTCTTGCATGCTTGTGATTGTAGATTAGGTTGAAGACTTGAAGATCATTTGGAGTGAAAATTTTCAAAGTTGTATTGCAGAGTTGTCATCTTCATGAAAACTAACTTATAGGCTAGATCTAGAAGATTCAAGACCTAAGGCCAGAGAAGGAAGTGTAGACATAAAGACTCAGGACTGCTTTCAGAGATTTTAGAAATTTGGATTGGGACTAAGACGATAGCAAGGGCATCTTATTCATCCAAGTGGAATTTTGTAGAGATTCTTTCAAATCCGATTTGGAATCTGAAGATTCCACATCTTCCCTAAAAATAAGAGTGGTACTAATAAGATAGTAAGGGAATCTTAGTCCTCCATAGCATATTTTGATAGCTTTTTTGCATTTTTGGAATCCTTGCTATATTTTTAGACTTCCCAAGTACACATACCCTAACTTGTTGCATTATTTCATCATTTTCATCCTTCATTTATCTTGCATAACTAGGTTTTGTGAGTTGAATGTTTACTTGTCTTTTCCAAGCTTTTGCTTGGTGATGAACCTTTTAAAGCATAAATAACCCCCTCCTAGTTCTTCCTTATTGAGAATTGACTCACCCTTTGGATTGATAGTCAATCCAATTAGGGTTCCTAGGACATTATTGAATGACCATAGGAGAATAGTGGTGTTCTATGACCTAGGTTATAAAACCTCCCACATTTTTCTTTACAATTCATTTTTGTGAACCCAACATTTTGAATATTCATTTTTCTAATTTGGAGTCCATTTAAGTCCTAGATCTAGGTTGCATTCATTCTTGCATTGCATCTTGCATTAGTGAAAGTGCATCAAGGGTTTCTCATTTTTGCATTAGTGAAAGTGCATATAGGTTTCATTTTTGCTTTCTTGCATCTTATCTTATTGAAAAACTAAAAAGTGCATCATCAATCATCCTAATTGCATTTAGGAAAATTGGTATTGCATTCAAAATTGAAAAAAATGCATTCAACTTTGCATTCAATTGCTTGTCATTAGTTGCTTTTTCTTGCATTCATTTACATAGTGTTTTATTTCCAAACATCAAGTCCATGAATAGGCAACCTATGAACACTGTAAACAATCCAAATTTTTCTATTTTTATGAAAAAACCTCTAATAGGACTAAAATTCCCTTACTAGTGTCTTAGTCCCCTTGTGGGTTTCTGGCTCAGAACCCTCTCTCTACTACTTGCTATCTATTCTAGTCCCCATAACCTCAAAATTTCACAAGTAGGACCAAGACGCCCTTACCGGCGTCTTAGTCCCGGTTGACTTTGACTTTCCAGTTTTCAAGATTTGTATATTCTTTTTTGCGCTTCTGTTGGCTACTTTCAGTTTTATGTTTCAGCTTGGAATTGTTGTTATTCTAATTTCTTTCATTTCAAGTGTAATTGTAAGCATATGATATTGTGTTCCTTGCATTTTATTTGCATTATCCCTTGCATGAGTTGTACTACTTGGTGTTCTGCTACTAATACTTTGGTTAGATGAAGTGTGAGACTCATGGCATCCTATGATAAAACACTCATTGTGGATCTTGGGTTATCAATCTCTCTTACTCCTAGTGTTGGTATTAGTTCACTAGGTATGGACCATACCTTTGGTACCTCTTTTCCTATGCCTACCTTACCTACAAGTGTTATGAAAAGTGTTCAAACAATGGTTGATCATATCCCTCAAGAAAACATAATGAAAATGCATGAAGACCTAGCCCATTTACAAGATAGCGTGAGTACTGAAAACATTTCCAACACTGTTATACCTTCCATAGATAGTATTCATTGCATGATGGAAAGTGATGAAGGATTGGAAGTTGTATGTAACATAGCTCAAATATTTAGAAAAAAATTTCCTCCCACCACCAATGGTGCTCAAGCTTCAAACAATGTGCAAAGCCATGGAGGAAATCAAACTCCTCCCCCTTCAACCATAACCTCCATTCCCACCTATACCAATCCTCAAGTGATCACAATGATGCAACCAACTAGAAATATCCTTCCTACCTCAAACATTTCCGCCAGTGCTCCTTATACCTATGTGGCATCTAATATTCTATCTCCTCCCACAACCTATCCATTTACTTGTCCTTCCAACACATAAACGCCACCACCATATTCACCTCCATCTAAAACCACAAGCAATGATCATATCATTAACTACCTCTTACAAAGCCTTTCATCAATTCAATGTCAAGTTTCCACCATAAATTAAAATCAAAATGGTCCACCTTCATACTATGTTAAAAACAACCCAGTATCTTTGGATATATTGAGAACTCTGGTGCCACAAGGTATATAGATCCCTAGATTTGAGAAATATGGAGGAAAGGGAGATCCTACTAATTATGTTAATTCCTTTACTACTTTGTGTAGTGACTTTATCCTTGGGGACAAACTTTTGGCTAAGCTTTTTCCCCGATCCTTAAAAGACATTGCCTTGGACTGGTTTTTTGCATTACTGAATAACTCAATTCATTCATTTAATGAACTTATTGAAGCCTTTATTAACCATTTCCAAGTGCATATGGTTCCTAAACTGACATTAGCTGCTTTGATGAGATGTAAGCAAAATGAGAGTGAAAAAATCACTGACTTTATTTCATGTTACCAATCGCTTTATTCCCAAATTAGTGTGAATATTCTCGATTCTCACCTTCAAAATATGTTCATAGAAAACTTACAAAGTAAAATACAAGACAAGCTTACCATGATGAAATTCCCTTACTTCATTCACTTATGCACTACCCTTCGAGATTATCAAAATTTTGTAGGTAGTTATGAACAAAAATCAACCTCTACCCATCCTGAAAAGTCCGAATCTTCAAACCAAAACACCTATTAGCCTTTCAGAAGACAAAATAAAAGTTTCCTTCAACTAAATCCCACCTACCAACCTACCGAACAAGTTGATACACAAATATCTTCTATAAAGTAGAGTAATCATTATATCTTTGGGGATCCACAAAGACAATTTACTCCATTACCCGACACACTTCAAAATATCACGACTTAGCTAATAGAAAAACAATGCTTACCTTACCTCTCATTTGGCCTCTTGACCCTAGCAAGTCATTACCTCCAAGATTTAGACAATGCCTATTGTGCTTGTTACCAATAAAAAGGACATGATACAAAACATTGCAAGCATCTTAAAAACCTTGTGCAATACCTCATTAATTCTAATCATATCCAAATTGGAGGTGTGAATGACAAAGGAAATAATTATGTAGATCCTCCTAAACAAAACTTGCAAATCTTTACCAATCCCATGCCTAACCACAATATTTCATTTGTTAAGGCTAGTGAAACTAAGCCCAATGTGATGAACGTTGACACAGATGATGATACAATGAGCAATAATGAACAAACTCCTATGGATGATGATGAAAAACCTCCTATGGATACTAATGACCAATGTCCTATTAATACAATGATAGGAGTGATTGACATCGAGCCTCATAAATATAAAACCATAATGCCCACTGACATTACTTTCTCTTCAGAAGAAACAATAAAAATGCACTTGATGGTCCTCTTTGCATAGCCGATAGAATCAATAATAGGCCCACTATTGGCATTTTAATTTATCCCATCTATGGAGAGAATGTGATCACAAAGGAGCTCTTGTATGTGCATGAACTCACTCAAGATAGATATGATAAACCAAAATCATGGATAAAATGCATGATGGTTTTGCTCATGCTATGATGGGCTTGATCACAATCCCTTTACAAGTAGGACCGAAGAAATAAAATGTATCATTCTCTATCATATCTAATTCAGATCAATTTCATGTGAAGTTAGGCTAAAACTGGCTTCGCTCCATGAATATGGTCCCATCCGTTGTCCATAAGTGCTTAAAGTTTCCAGTCGGCAATGAAATATTCATTGTGAACCATAGCATCTTTAGCCCTCCGTCTTCCCAAGGAAATTTTTCCCTAGATTATTTTTGGCCGGAGCACATGGAACCTATAAGACACTGTGAGGACTTCCTTTTCCTATCCTACCAAAATTTTAAAGAAAAATGCATAGCCAAGTTATCACTTGAAAATTTCCCTCCACCTATGATCGAATCTTCGTCACTTGAAGAAAAAAATAACGAGCTTAAAACCCTTCCATCAAACCAAGACCCATCCATCAAAAATCCATCACCTACTTCATACAAAAGGCTAAGAGAAAACCAAACAAGTCTTAATCCGCCCCTCAAGAAAATTCATAAAGCTAAAGAGAAAGTGGTTGAACAACCATCCATGGTTTCTTTCATTCTTCCCTCACAAGAAGAAAAGAAACCTATGGTTGACAAACCACTCCTACACAAACACAACTGGAAAATCGTAATAAAAGGAACCGAAATACTAGAGTGTAGGTGTCTATGTCATGCTATTGCTCGAAAGATGAATGAAGAGAAAAAAAAATAGAAAATCAAAATCCAAACTTGATAAAAGCAATAAATGATGAGTCTCCTCCCTTACCAGAACCAATAGATCCTATGTCTCCAACACAACAAGGACCAACACCTTCTATGGATATTATCATTCATCCTCTTGTTGTGGTTAACTCAGATATCGATGAAGAAACACCTAAAATTGATGAGAAAGTGCATAATGAGCTGAACTTGTTATTTTCCTCTTCTACGAGCTTAAACGATAACAACCATGATGATCCTCCTAAACCGAGTGATGCACCATGTGTTGAATATGATGATTTTCCTAGTACAACACTTGATGTTGTCCCTTTAACTAGTGATCTACATTCCACATATATTGAATGAGACTAGGATGTGGATGACCTGCTGGATGGTTGAATCACATGTGCTTTACTAGTCTTTTTGCTTTCTTTTTGTGTGATTGCATGTGTGTATTGTGGCCTTGTGTCATTCTTGTATAGGAGTGAATTTGCACCCCTTACAAAAATTCCCCTTTACACATCCTCACCTTAGAAAACCAAATCTAAAGTCAAATTTCCACATCACCCAACTACCTTCCTTCCACTTGACATATTTTTATTGTGTCAGTTGGATAATATTTGTCGGGGATGCACGTGCGGTGCGTAGATGTTCGCGTAGGGTGCTATCATCCTTGACGGATTCTTGCATCTTAAGTTGGTAGAGGTGTTAAAATTTCGATCAGGGATTATTTGTAATGTCTCTCTTTGACCAACCAACCTTGAAAATGGTAGATTATTCCCACTTCTTCCTTCAAATTCATTCATTGTCATTCCATTTCATCCTCTTATCTGCTCTTCACGACTTCTTGCATATTTCTTTCACATTCTCAAGCATTTCCAACATTCTCTTCACTAGAAAACAACACTTTAACACTCCATTGCAGCAAAAACACTCTATCAACTAGGCAAAGCAAGTGTGAAGCAAGCCATAGTAGTGTGGGCTTGGAGTCTTGTGAGAGCTCCCTTCATCATATTTGAGGCTATGGTGACCTTGCCAAATCTGCTTTCTCCTCCATTGGCTAGTGAGCTTTTGGGTGGAGGTAGTAATGTTTTGCTCCTCTCCTTTGTGATTTGGTGGAGTATCTATTTATTGTTTTGTATTGTTTATTGCATCTCTATTTTCTCTTCTTCTTTATCATGTATTTCTCTCATTGCTATTTGGTTGTCCATAGAGGTGTAAATACCAAAATGGGAGTCTGACTGAGGTAGAGCCGTATACATCCCCAAAAATTTCCCTCTCTTTTTTATGTGTAGGTGAACGTCCATTTGGAGCTACCTGGTGAACTGGCGCCTTGGTGAGATCATCTTTGTCACTTTATCTCTCATCGATCTATTTTATCATCTATGTTTGTACCTTTCATACTTTATAGTTATGTTTTTCTCATTTAGGAGTACTTAGCTAGGTCGTCATCTTGATTTATAGTGGTTCATATTATACTTTTTATCCTCTATTCATATGAACTCTAGCACACCTGTGAGATGCTAATGCATAGTTTTATCATCTTAGAACTACGCATACATCCTTAGATAGAGAGTTGTTTGAGGTACAATATCGACTCCGAAAACTAGCTCAACTAGCCTAAACCTAGATTTTGGCTCTGAAGAGTGATCAAAGTACATTATAGTCCTCATCATTCTTGACTCATGTTTCAAGAAATCCCTTTAGAGTGAGGTAAATTAAGGCATCCCACTACTCCCGACTCTCCATGACCTAGAGCGTTGACATGGTTGGTCCCCCTCTCCTACATTTTTTGTGAACTCGACGTGAAGGAACATCTGCTCATTCATTGGTGTTGAGACATTTCCCTTATACCTTGTAATCATTGTAACCTTGAGTGTTGTGAAGGTTTATGAGCATCACAACCCAATCCATGACCTCCAGGTATATTGTTAGGAGAAGTGTACGAAACCTTCTAATGGAGAAGATGAAGGTCACTTCTAGTTTCTTTACAGATCTCTTTTTCGGATCTATCATTGGTCTTTCTGCCTAGGAACAGTTGTTGAAGGGTGAGGTATGATTCTTCGATGAGACCAACCACATCTCCACTCCTCTTGCATCTCCTACACCATCATCGGTAGATAAGCATGAGGTTGTTCACATTCCTTCAAAATATATCTCTACCCTTAGAAAGGGGTTGGGCGACTTGGAGAATCACCTGGAGAAGGACCCAAAGATGGCTAGGGCCACTAAGGTTATTAGGAAGATAAATTATATGGTCGAAAAAGACTGAATAGGTATAGAGCTCCTAGATAGCCTCTCTAGTCTGACTGAAGTGTGCGCCCCATCAAAGAATGCTAAAATTGTACAAGGGGTCACTTTTGAGGAACATGAGAGATAGTTAGGACTATCAATACCTACCACATTCATGTACATGGCTAAAATGGTCCCTTAAGTCAATGTCCCCTTGCCTCTAAGAGATCTGAAACTATTAAAGTAAACAAAATACCCTTAGGTTTCATTTTCACCCCTCCTGTCACCTCTAGTAGTGGGGGTTTTGGTGGGTTGAGTGGTGTGGGCTTTGGTAGTAGATGTAGCTTTGGCAGCAAGGGTGGTGCTGGTAGAAGTGGTTTCGATGGAGGCCATGGTGGTGGCTTTGGAAGTAGAGGTGGCTCCAGTGGGGGATTTGTTGGTGGTGATGGCTCTGGCAGTGCTTCCAATGGTGGCCACATTGGTGGTTCTGGAGGTGGCTTCGGTGGTGGTTCTAGAGGGGATCCCACTATTCCTATGTCATCTAATGACCCTATTCTGAACACCCTTCTTTAGAATATGGGAAAGATTCAAAGCCAACTGACGAGTCTCTCCCAAGCCTCTATCCAACCTATCTTTCAACCCTTCTTCTAAAATAGCCCATTTTCAGTAGTAAGCTTAAGCACTCCCTTCCCATAATGAATGGAGATTCCTAAATTCAAGAAGTATGGCGGCAAAGGGGACCCACAAACACATGTGTCTACTTTTAATGCCCTATGTACAAATTTCTTCCATCATGATGTGTTGACGGAAAAATTGTTCCCTTGATCTCTTAAGGATATAGCACTTGAATGGTATTGCTCCATGCCAGACAATTCCATTTTCTCATTTGATCAACTTGTAAATCAATTTTTCTGACAGTTCCAAGCCAACATTGGACCGAAGATGACCTTGTCAGATCTCATCTGATGAAAGCAAGGGGACAATGAGAGGATACTAATTTCGTAGTATGGTATCAAGAGCTCTTCTCATAGATCTCTTACCCACTGCCTGATTCTGACGTGCAAAAGGTGTTCATAGGGAACTTGCAAAGACCTTGGCATGAAAATTTTTCCCTTATGAAATACCCTTCTTTCGCACATTTGTGTGCAACACTATGAAAATATCAATAGATGGTAGTTCCATTCAGGGGACTCTCCTCACATTATCATTTGAAAGGTAGATCTTTTATATTAATCTTAGGAAAAGGTAAGGTTGTTACAAATGTAGTAGCTGCTACAAATTATAATAGCCTCAGATGCAACAAAAAGTTCACAAAGTTAGCAGAATCTTATTCTTCCATATTACAAATGTTGTTGATGGATAAGATCATAACCTTGGATAACCCTTAGCCTCTCAAGGAACCTTACCCTAGTTAGTACAATGCGAATGCCTTCTGTCAGTATCATTGAGTTAATAGACATAATACCAAACGATGTATGTGCCTGTGTCACAAGATATAGGACCACATCAAGGACGGTACTATTCGTCTTGATGGAAGTAAACAGAATGCAAACAAATTGGTCATGAAAGAAAATAGTGAGTTACAAATATTCATGGACCCATTTTGTCGTATTCTACCAACATGATTATTGATCCCTCTAATTCTACCACATGGCCTTAAGTGTATGTTAATATGGTTACAATTACTCCTTTTGCATTGCCTATGGCCAGCTTGCCGGACGTAACACACACTGTAGGATATTACCTTGAACAATAAGCCCTCTCCCCTTTACATTCCTACTCATCTCAATGGGAACATTGTGACAGGGATCCTAGCTGACACTGTGAGCTGAGTGAATGTTGTTACAGAGGAGACATTATGGCCCAACTCATAACAAAAGGAGGAATACAAAGAAACAAAGTCCATCATCTATACACATGGCCTTGCTCTTAAACCTTATGGTTTGATAACTCTGTCCATCCTAGTTGGACCTAGGGTCATAGACTTAGTCTTTGATGTTATTTTGGAGTCAAATTTGTTCAAAGTGAAGTTAGGCATACCCTAGCTAACTTCCATGAATGGAATAAACTTCGTCAATCACAAATCTTTAAAGTTCCCCCATGAAGGTACTATGCACGTAGTGCATGACACTAGATACCAACCTCTAGTATCCCATGGGGGATATTTTTTGGATCAATTTTGGCCTACCCCGATTGGTCTGCTTCCTCCAAGAACGGGCCTACTTTATAAGAGTTATGTAAAGTACAAGACAAGCGAAAATGGAAAGCCGAATTTGACCCTTTTGGTAGTAGAGTAACTAGCTTCCTCCTCTTCTCAAAATGGAAAAGAGAAGCTACCCCATCCTTGGGATGGCTCTCCCACTCCTCTTTGTAGAGAAGAGTTTTGGATGAATATGCCTGTTTTTTACCCTCTGAGTGATGATACTGGCTTGGCAAAATTCCAAGATTCGAATATCTAATCTTCCTACCAAACCACCTAGACCCTAGTACTACTTATATGGTAGAAGGAAGGGTCCCCCTGGGGAATCCTCTATGTCTTGGCATCCATGGCCTCCTATCGCTCCTTCTCCACAAGTAGTAAATGGGAAGAGGCCCGTTCCTGAGGAGCTAGAGCCGACTCCCCCATTATTTCCCAACTTGCTCCTCTTTCTCCCATTCAAGAGCCTATCCCTCCACTAGAAATAGTTGTGGTGGACATGCCCATGGCTAAGCGAGAGTCTTTCGCTCCTTCACAACCTATGACCTCTAGCTCGAAGAGTCACAGAAACTCCCTTGTGCATGAGCGCAAGCATCGGTGAAAGTCTCTCGCGGTTGAGTATGCCACCTTGTAGATGAAGGAAGGGGAGATGACCACCCCTACTTTAAGGCCTCTTGTTGCATCCTCCTCTCTCCTCCCCTTCTCTATCATTCAATCAAGCTTCGTGTCACTCCCTGCTCCTATTGTGAGTGTGTCTAACCCCAAAAAGGTGCAGGTGTTTGATGAGTCCAATTAATGGCTCAATTTTGATAGGTTTTATCATATATTTTTTGATGATACTTTAGACTTTGGCACCTAGTTATTGGCATCCTCTATGTTATTTCCCTAGATTTGAGATCCTTGGGCATAAACTTATCCTTGTGATTTTTGATAATATTAACGTGCTATGTGGATTAATCTATGTTGATTTTACATGTGGGTGAATGGATGTTACTTTCAGGTAATTATGCATATGCAATTGTTTGTGCATCCTAATGTTTTTATGCAGGTTCACACTAAGATGCTTATATAAATGAAGCCTACAAAGTAGAAGAAGCTCCTACCAACTGGTTCGTTGTCAAGGAAGTCAAAAAGATGATTATTAAAATGTCAATGGAGGGAAATTCCTAATCGAATGAAATATTGTAACTGCGTTTTAAATGATCATATTTGTTAGTTGAGCGAATCTAGGAGGTTTTGTTATGCTAAATCTATGTTTAGGCAAAACTGGCTTGACCAAATCCTATGCATGCATAACCTCCTTTCCTCTTTTCATGCTTTCAATAAGTGGCATCCTCCTAATTTGTTGGATTTTACTGCCTTGTTTGTTTGTTATTTATTGGTTTTCTTCCTATAAATAATAGTCAGATACTCCTTCTCAGAAGGTTGGATGTTTTGATGTTGTACTTGTATTCCTAGTTTTTCAGAAATAGAGTTATGTTGTTGTTCCATTGTAATCATGCTTTCAATGAATAAAATGATATTATAAGTTTGTTGCATCTGAGTTAGTTTCAAGGGAAACTCACCCAAGGGGGCCCACTTGGCGAGAATTCCATCCTTTTAGCTCAGTCATTACTTTTATGTTCAATAATAGTTACAATTTTGGCAACTATTTTCTCCTACAGCCACTAGAATTCCATTCTATGACTATTCCTATAGCCAAAGCAGACATAGTAGTTTCTTGTCCATTTGCTAAGATTTCTATTTTTGTTATACATTTCAGCTCAATAAAATTGTTGGTTTATGCTTAGTGTTTATGTTACTTCGTTTCAAGCAATTTACTTTCAGCATCATGTCTTTTCTAGTTATAGAATGAATAAGACTACAATAGAAACCTAGTGCACATACAGTGCTGATCCATTTCAAGTTCATGCCCCTGGGTTGAAAATTAAATGAACCTTCATGATGAGCAAGATAGCTATTCATTACAGATGTTCAATCTCTAAATTACAGCTTTAAGGTCTTAGTTGTTTAATCATTAGAGGATTCCAACATTTTTGGTGCCATTGTTAGGGATGGTGTCAAACTAGGAAGTTCTTCAGAGTCATTTTTAGTTTCTTTCTTGTTTTTGGTATCTCTAAAGTTTGTTTTCAACAAACCCTTCATTAGAATAAGTAATGACCCACCATTCTTTCACCAAATTCTTTGTCTGATTTGGTTGATACTGAGTAATACTACATGCATGGGGGTAGGAGAAGAGATGCTTTAGGGAGATTCCTTCCTAATTAACCTAACCCTGATAACAAGCTAGTTGAGTTTCAAAATTTTCTAGAAGAAGAAGTAAACCCTTTTGCTAATGCATTTCCAGATTTGGCTAGTTTTGAAACTTCCTCTGATGAACAAGCTGCCCAAAACCTGATAGAGAACCCACTTTCTCTGATAATCTATCAAGCAAACATGACTGCCCAATTTGACCTAACCAACCAACCTTTCATTTCCCTATCCCTCAACAAAATGATGTTGATAACCTCAAGAACATTTATGCTTCAGTTCTTCCTAAATTCTATGGGCTTGTAATAGAGGACCCAGACACTTTCTTGTTTGAATTTGATATCCTTTTTTGAAGCTATGATTACACTACTTACACTCATATGCTTAAGTTTTTTCTTACTACTTTGAAAGAAGCTGCATTAAGGTGGTTTATGAGCTTTGGAAGGAATACTATAAATAGTTGGGATGAGATGAAGGAAAAGTTTTTTGAGAAGTATAAAGAATATTGTAGAGGTAGTGATATGAGAGGAAGTGATATCTTTAGGATGCAGTAGAAGGAGGATGAAAGTTTGAAGGACTATATGTCAAGGTTCCAGTTTAGTTTGAAGAAGTCTCCACACCATGCACTCAATGAAGAATCTCAAAATTTACTCTTCCTTAGAGGAATCGGTGAGAGTTGTGTTGATGCTCTGGATTTGATAAGAGAAGGAGATATCACCCAAGTGCCCTGGGATGCTATTAAGAAGATATGTCAAAATTACTCCAGATTAGCTATAAAGAAAGGAAGAGGTTACCAGTCTTCTATGGGTAAATCTTCCATTAATGGAGTTTCAAGGATGGAAATCACTCACTTACTTTTAGACTTCAAGCAACACATAATAAATAATATGGCAACTTAGCTAGATACACTTCAAGCAAAGAAGAAACATGAGGAGGCATAGGAAATGTTGGCAAAATATTGTCCTCATTGCAGGCAAAGAAAGAAGGACTACAAATGTAAAATGGAGGCCAATATTTTTGGCATTGTTTGGTGGCCAATATTGATAGCAAGCACATTCCACCTGAATTCAAGCCAATTGAGGGTAAAGAAGATCAAGTTTTCTATGTTGCAAAAAGAAGACCATGGGTTTCAAGATAAGGTATGCCACTAGACCCATTATCTTTTAGTATAACTTATATGAATTCTTATGCATCTGGTAATCATTGGCAACCCCAATATCCATCAAACTTTGGAGGTTATTCACCTTAGCCTTGGATAAACCCTCCAAATAACTAGCCTAATTACCAAAATACTCCACCTCAGTGGTAGCAACCCCAAGGGAATTGACAACAACATCAAGGAAATTGGCAACAAATATCCCAATGGACGGGAGGATAGCAATGGCCAAACCAATCAACTGGTTACATACAACCACCTCCATAGCTTCAATAGCCTACCATAATGCATCCTCCTAACTCAAACACTAGCACACCTAGACCTACTCAGTTACTAGCTCAACCCACAACCAAACTAAATAATAAACCACAACAGTAGTCAGTTTATTCTACAGATCCAAACCAATACCCTGCCTATGTTGTGAGTTTGAGTAATATTCATCTACATTCAGGAACCAATTTGTCATCACCTTCCAATCCTATTATTATCGATCTTCCTATGGAAGAGGAGGAGCATCAAAATTTACCTCATGTCCCTACTCAAAAAAGTGTGCCCATGAATCCTAAACCAGTTCAGTAGACTGATCTTGAACCACCATTTCCTCAAAGGTTAGAAGTTGTTAAACAAAATGAGGATGTAACCTTTGATATTTTGGATTGGCTGAAACACATATGTGTCAAGATACCTCTATTCTAGGCCATAAAATATGTTCCCATATATGGTAAGTCAATAAAGGAAGCATGCCTTAAAAATATGTTCCCATATATCGTATGGGAGGAAAAAGAAAGACCCCACCATTGTCCATGTAGTAAGGCAGTCGGCAGATATCATTCTTGATAAAGTCACTGTTCCTAAATACAATGACCTAGGTAGTCCTATAGTTGAAGTCATCATAAATGGGATCTAAGTAAAGAATTATCTAATCGACTTGGGAGAAGCTACTAATGTGATAACTAGGGATATCCTGAAGAACCCGAATGTTACAAATTTGAGACCCACTCCTACTGTCCTGTAGCTTGCTGATAGTTCCATTGTCAAACCTAATGGTGTTGTAGAAGACCTTGTTGTTATGCTAGACTCTTGGGAATATCCAGCAGATTTAATGATCCTTTCCCTAAAGGTACATTTGGAGGGTATCCAATTATTTTTGGAAGGCCATGGTTGGCTACAATAGATGCATACATTGGATATCATACACGGGACATGACTATTTCTGATGGCAAAAGTACTAAAAATATTGTTGTTTATCCTCTTGCTTAGCCATCCAATGATATGGATAAGCCTGTTTGGCTACATGTTGGTGAAGAAGCAAAGGAGATCAATTCAATAGTAAAACTCATGATGATAGGCATAAGTCCTTTCAAGAAACTACAGGAAGAGGATGAAATATTGTCCCATATAATTCAGAACAGTTATCAAATACATGAAGAATCACCTACTCTTGAGCCTGGTTCTGCTGGTCCACTAAAGACACTTATGCCCACTCTTCCTACACACAACAGTTATGTCTCATACATTTCTGCCACATGAAATAACAATGCCATGCATCAATGAAACAACCATGATTGAGTTGATAACACAAGTGCAAGTTTCAAAAGGTAAAAATTTGAACATTAATAACAAGCTTACTCAGGAGAAACAATTGTCCTTGACAAACTTGTTAAAAAATTATCAGCCTGCATTTGCATGGGATTAACATGACATGAAAGGATTAGATCCTAAACTCTATACTCATAGGATCTACATCAAAGATGATTTCACACCAGTAAGACAATCACAAAGAAGAATCAACCCTACATTAAGGGAGATTGTGAAAGGAGAATTACAAAAATTGTTAGATGCAGGATTCATCCACCCTATCTCAGACAACCAATAGGTGTCTCCTTTGGTTATTGTGCCTAAAAAGTGAGGTAAATGGAGAGTTTGTATTGACTATAGAGATTTAAATTCTACCACCAAAAAGGATCACTTTCCTCTTCCTTTCATAGACCAAGTATTGGATTCACTTGCAGGAAAAAAGTATTTTTCCTTCTTAGATGGGTTCAGTGGCTATAATCAAATACAGATTACACCTAAGGACCAAGATAAGACAACCTTTACCTATCCTTGGTGCACTTATGCCTATTCAATGCTTCCATTTGATCTCTGTAATGCACTTGCAACTTTCCAAAGAGCAGTCATTAGTATCTTCTCAGATATTTCACATGAGTGCATGGAAATCTACATGGATGATTTCACCACTTATGGTGCTGATTTTGATGAAGCATTAGAAAACCTAAGGAATGTTATGCAAAGATGTGAAGACCATAATCTATCCCTAAACAATGATAAATGCTTCATGATGATGAAAGAAGGAGTAGTACTTGGCCATTATATCTCTCATCAAGGAATTTAGGTGGATCCAGCCAAGATTGAGGTAATTACCAATCTCTTTATTCTTGTAAAGAAAAAAGATGTTAGGAGTTTCCTGGGTCATGTAGGATATTATAGGCATTTCATAAAGGATTTCGGTAAAATAACAATACCACTCTATAGTCTTTTGACTAAAGATGTTGAGTTCCAGTAGATAAAAGATTGTGACAAAGCATTCTCTGCTTTGAAAGAAGCCTTAACCCATGCTCCTATGCTCAAAGGTCCTAATTGGTAACTCCCTTTTCATATTCATATGGATGCATTTGATTATGCTATAAGTGTTGTCTTAGGACAAAGAGAGGGAACCATTAACAATGCAATCTACTTTGTCAGCAAGAACCTACAAGGGGATGAGTTTAACTATACAGTGATAGAAAAGGAGTTGTTGGAAGTCATTTATGCCCTTAATAATTTCAGACATTCTATCATTGGATATCAGATCTTTGTCCATACAGACCATGCAACCATAAAATATCTAATGAATAAGCCCTTAATTACAGGAAGATTGGCAACATGGTTGTTGCTCATGTAGGAGTTTGATATCACCATCATATACAAGACAAGAAAAGAAAATGTTGTAGTAGACTTTCTCTCTAGATTGACTACATCAGAGGACACTCAAGTCATTGATGACTCCTTCCCTAATGAATTTTTTTTTTCCATCAGTATCCACACACCTTGGTATGCAAATATAGCCAATTATTTGGCTACAGGGAAATTTCCTCCTCATTTCTCTCCAAAAGAGAGAAGGGTTCTTTTTGAGAAAACTTTTCCTTTCTCATGGATTGTAGAATGTTTATTCTATACTGGACCAGATCATGTGATAAGGAGATGTGTAAGATAGGATGAGACATATGATATACGGCATGCATGTCACAATGAACCTTGTGGAGGTAATTTGTGGCTAAGAGGATAGCAATGAAGATTCTTAATATAGGATATTACTGGCCCACACTTCATAAAGATGCAATAAAGTATACTAGTAAGTGTGATAAATGTTAGTGGATGGGCCAACCAACTAAATTTGATGAGATGCCTTTGTACCCCCAAGTAGTCATCACACCATTTGATACAATGGGGACTTGATTTTGTGGGTCCAATTGATCCACCATCAAATGGTAAATCCTACATCTTGGTTTGCACTAACTATGTGACCAAGTGGGTTGAGGTTAAAGCTATGAAACATGCCAGAGATAATAAGGTTGCAGAGTTCCTATATGAAGAAATCTTCACATGTTATGGGGTTCCTAAGGAGATAGTGAAAGATCAAGGGGCGCAATTTACATAAACTCTTGTAACAACATTGGTTAATGAATATAATATAAGGCATAGGAAATCTACCCCCTATCACCCTCAAGCCAATGGGAAGGCTGAGGTGACCAATAGGGAAATAGAGGATATTTTGACCAAAACAGTGGCTATTCATAGAAAAGATTGGGTAGATAGGCTGCCAGAAGCTATCTGAGTCTAGAGAACTAGTTGGAAGACAACCATTGGTTTCACTCCTTTTGAATTACTATATGGAAAGACAACTATGATGCCTATTGAGTTTGAACATAAAACTCTTAGAGCTACACTTGATTTTGGGATTGACATATCTGAAGCACAGAAGGACATAATCATGCAGTTGAATGCCTTGGATGAAATGAGAAAATCCACTCTTCATCATACTAAGATAGTGAAAAATCAAAGAATAAAATGGCATGAGAAATTCATAAAGGACAAGAAGTTCCAGCCAGGTGTCTAGGCACTCCTTTATGATTCCAGGTACCAAGATAATGTAGGCAAGTTGTAGACTAGATGGTTGGGACCATATGAAGTTGTTGAAGTCATCTCCAATGGTGTTGTTCAACTCACAACCATTGACCCTATTAGATTCAAGCTACTTGTCAACGGTCATTGCCTCAGGTTATATCATAAACCAGGTTCCAACTGAGAATTCTTGTAGCAATTTGTTCAACACCAAGCCCAAAAATTTCTTGCAGCCAAAGGAAGTGGACCTAGTGTCCCTCCTTCTGCCTAGTCAAGGTATGTGTCACATCATAATAAAGATTTCTACTTTTGTGGGAGTCAAATTCTCCAGCTTCTCCATCAGTCCATCCGCCCATTCATCTCCACCTTGCTCTCTTCCATTACTCCACCATCACATAACTTCATTCCATCACCACTTTAATTAATTCCTCAACGGTACTTTCCACATAACTTGTTCTCTCCACATTTTTTGCAACCAATGCTCCAAAGTTTTAGGTGTGTGCATTGTAATTTGTTATCTTTTAATTATCTTAAATGCATTCATATTAATTACTGTATATTGATGTTGATTTTTCTCACATGGCACATATCTATAATCTGCCCTATCAAATCATAATTATATCCCAGTTTGTGAGGACACACACTCTAATTTAAGTTGGGGGGAAATACAAACCCACATGTCCACGTGTCATACATGTCAGCAAATTTGAATTTGAAATGACAGCTTGCAAGTGTGATAAGACACTGATCTATCACCATTTTTCTTGATGATACCCTTCATTCATGTTTCTTTGTGCCTTAGTCATAATTTTAATAGCACCACAAAGGTAAATTGAAAAATCACATGATATTGGCGTTAATACTGAAGAAGAGTTGCAAGAAGTTGAGAAATTGGCTGTTTAGAGAGGGATTGCAGGAAAAGGAAATTTTGCAAAGGTGTTGCCTGATTGTGGACAAAAATAATGGGAGGAAAGTTGATTAGAAATGAACCTGCAATTCATGACATGTTACTATAGGATGCACTCTCTTTGGCCGAGTTCAAAAATTATGGATGGTTTGACTATTTTCTGAAACTAGATAGTTTCAATGAGTGTATTGCTCTGGAATTTTCCCAAACACATTTTGATGACAAATAAATGGTTAAAGGGCTAGAAGTTATAGCCACTAAGGAAAGAGTTGTTGAGGTAACATGATTGTCTTCCAATAGAGAATCATACCTTACTTCCAGGGATGTGAGGTCAACTAGGGCAGAGTTCACTGAACCTAGTGATCCCCTATTGGTTTTTGATAAACAAGGGATAAAGAGAACCTCTCTACCAGAGCCATGGAAACAAGTTGTTGTCCACATTGTTAAATACATCACCTGTGAAGGCCACCAATCATGCCTCCATTTTGTGCACTTTAAGCTCCTGAACCATATGAGTCATGGAAGAAGGATGAACATTCCTAATGTGTTGTGCAACCTCCTTACAATTATGGCAGTCGAAACACAAAATGGTAGGGATATTGTTTCATAAAATTGTTAGTTGAAAAATATTTGCAAACAATATTTGGTATGTCATGGGAAGAATTTATGAGGATTGAACCTTAACTCATAGGGTTAGTAAAGGTGAGAGGGTTATTAAAACCACTCATGGAGCCTCAACTTCTGGAGCAACATCTAGTGCAAACCCTCCTACAACCAATACCATTTCTTCTGACTTTGAACACAAAAATGAGGAGAGTTCATCTTCAGTCCCTAACATTAATATTCCTCCTAAAAGTACACCACACACTAGAGTTGTTGCTAGGAAAGAGAAAGAAAAAATGAGTGAAGAAGAGTGTAGTGAATGAAAGAATAAGAAGGAAGAGCCAGTGAAAATAAACCCTAGCCCTAGGAAGCAAAAAATTGTAGAAGTTGTAGTTCTTGTAACCGTTGAAGCTAAAGTTCATGCAGCTGCAAGGAAAAACAAAAGTCCGCCCAAGAAATCAAGATTAACCAAGTCTACTACTGATGAGACTCCAAGAATGAGTTGAAGACTCAATAAAGTACTTGAGAAAAAGGTAGAGACTCCTAGAGTGTAGGGAATTATAAATTTGACAGAGACACCTAGGGAGAAGGTGGATATTGGGTTGGAAAAACTTGTTGGTGTTGCAGAACAAGTCAAACAACAAGAACTAGTAATAGGGCTAGGTGATGTTGAACACCAGGTTGTAGGGCAGGTTGAATATTCGATTGATGAGCAACAGGAACCGTTGCTCTCTACTAATACAGAGCTAGAGGAATATGAGAAACCAGCACAGGGAAAAATCATAGTTGGAATGCACATGCCTACTTCTTCATGGGAATCTGTAGCTCTAAATTTTGGAAGGAGATGCAAGAAAAAGAAAGAGAATGGAGAAGAGAAAAACGTAATTTACAGGAAGAGGTTAAAAAGAAAAATGCAAAAATTGAGGAGAAAAATGCAGAGATTGTTGCATTGAAGGATAAAGTGGATAATGTGGTAGCTTTAGTGCCAAAAATGATGACATGTAGAACTCCTTTGAGAGTATATACACTACATTTTGAGGATTTCCATCTTTCTTTCAAACTATCAAGGATTATCTCAAGTTTGAGTCCTTCTATTGAAACTCCACTTGAGTTTTTCTTAGCCTATCAATCTTCTTCTATTGAAGTTAGAAATTTGTTGTGTGATTTATACTTGCACAATTATGCTATGCCTAATGATCATAACTGGAACCCAATGTTGTATATTGGATATATCCATTTGAGGACATTCATTAGCTAGATCAAAAATGAAATTAGCTTGGGGCAATAGTTTAGAACGTACAGGGAAAGAGAAATCCACACCCCTTTTCCTTTTATAGATGAGTCTAGTGATCCTTCAGATATTTACTTCACATGGCACATAATTATTTATCATCCAGGCTACAAAAGCAGGATCATGCCTATTAGGGATGAAGTATACAAAGAATATGAGCAAATAGCTGATACTACAGGGAAAATAGTGTTAGGGTATCTATCACAAAGATGGAATAGTTTGATAGAACAGTTGTAGCAAGCTAGACCCCATTCCTTGCAGAATTATGTTGCAACACGCAAGAGGATTCCTAGGTACATACATATTGGAAGAATGCAACAACACTATTGGCTTCCATTGACATTCCAACCACCTATTCTATTGTGGCTAGTGTTAGATTACAGATATCAGTATGATATAGTTGTATAAAGGGAAAGTTGGAATAGGTTGGAAAAGAAGCATGGATTCTACTAGGATTCCAATTCAGATACTACAAAGTCTAATGTAGGACAATTGGAAGTTAGAGACTTTAGATTTTTTGTAAGACAAAGGGGTAGAGCTTCATCTGCTGGAAGACCAACCTAACATTAAGTTGGAAGGAAATGATGATTTCAATTAATGGCTCAATTTTGATAGGGTATATCATTTATTTGTTGATGATACTTTAGACTTTGGCACTTGGTTATTGGCATCCTCTATGTTATTTCCCTAGATTTGAGAACCTTGGGAATAAACTTATCCTTGTGACTTTTGATAATATTAATGTGATTTGTGGATTAATCTATGTTGATTTTATATGTGTATGAATGGATGTTACTTTAAGGTAATTATGGATATGCAATTGTTATTGTGTGCTAATGTTATTATGCAGGTTCACATTAAGATGATATAAATGAAGCCTACAAAGTAGAAGAAGCTCCTACCAACTGGTTGGTTGCCAAGGAAGTCAAAAAGATGATTATTAAAAGGTCAATGGAGGGAAATTCCTAATCAAATGAAAGATTGTAACTACTTTTTAAATGATTATATTTGTTAGTTGAGCGAATCTAGGAGGTGTTGTTATGCTAAATCTGCATTCAGGCAAGACTGGCTTGACCAAATCCTGCGCATGCATAACCTCCTTTACTCTTTTCATGCTTTCAATAAGTGGCGTCCTCCTAATTTGTTGGAGTTGAATACGTTATTTATTTTTTAGTTAGTATTTTTCTTCCTATAAATAATAATCAGATACTCCTCAAAATTTTGGATGTTCAGATGTTGTACTTGTATTCCTAGTTTTTAAGAAATATAGTTATGTTGGAAAATGGCTAGCGCTCCCCTCAAGATTTGTGACATGGACCAACTGCCTCCCATGGATCTATTAACTCTGGCAGTTGTATTGGGCATTAACAGGTCGATCTTTTGGTGCAACGACAAATGTGGGGCCAACAATTGGTATTAGAGCCAAAGGTGTCGGGTTCAAATCCCCTCAAGTAACGCTAAGGGGGAGTTTGTTGGCAGATGGTCAGTGCTCCCCTCGGGATTCATGACATGGACTAACTGCCTCCCATGGATCTATTAACTCTAGCAGTTGTATCGGGCATTAACAAGTGGATCGTTTGGTGCAATGACAACTGTGGGGCCAACAAGTTATGTTGTTGTTCCATTATAATCATGATTTAAATTAATAAAATGATATTATAAGTTTACTGCATCTGAGTTAGTTTCAAGGGAAACTCACCCAAGGGGGCCCACTTGGTGAGAATTCCATCCTTTTAGCTCAGTTGTTACTTTTCTATTCAATAATAGTTACAATTTTGGCAACTGCCTGTTCGTGCAGCCACTAGAATTCCATTTTGTGACTGTTCTTGCACCCAAAGTAGATAGAGTAGTTTCCTGTCCATTTGCTAAGATTTATATTTTTGTTATGCATTTTAGTTTAGTAAAGTTGTTGGTTTATGATTAGTGTTTATGTTACTTCCTTGCAAGAAATTTACTTTCAACATCATGTCTTTTCTAGTTATAGAATGAATATGACTACAATCGAAACCTAGTGCACATACAGTGCTGAAACATTTCAAGTTCATGTCCCTGGGTTGACAATTAAATGAACCTTCATGATGAGCAAGATAACTATTCAGTATAGATGTTCAATCTTTGAGTTATAACTTTAAGGGATTATTTGTTGAATCATTAGAGGAGGCCAATAGTGTTAATAGCTCCTTTGGTTGAGTCACCCTTGTTGATATCTCTTCCATACATCCCGCCTTTCCCGAAATTCATGGACATTCTAAATAATTCAGTGGTGTCTACCGTGGTTTTCTCCTCCTCTTCTTCTATGCCTCTCACCTCTTTTATGGGGAGTTCTTAGCCACTGACGAAGCCAAGGGCAGAGGTTGGCCCTTCCAGCAATGGAGGGTGTAAGAGGATCCCACCTTCTCCAAAAATTGGTCCCGCACTAGCTTGTTTCATCCTAGTGATAGAGCCAGCTCCAACTTCCCATGAGTTTGTCACCGCTCTCAAATCACTCGGTGAGCTAAGTGGTGAATCTTGGGTGTAGTCCTCTCCATCTGTTGAGGTATGATATGGCACTCCAGTAAAGTGCATGTTTAACTCTTTGGATGAAGTTTCAGCCTTGTTAGTGATCTTCTCAAAGTTGTTGACCATAGCTCCACAAGAGCCGACTGGAGAAGACCTTGAGGGGCCTTCTTCCTTGGCCCTTGTTGAGGAAGGGTCGGAAGCTCCTCCCCTTAATATTCCACCACTATAGGCTCATCCTTCTTCCCCTTATAATGATCTAGAATGGGAAGTGAACGACCTCTTGGTCGATCAGTGTTAGGGGGAGTCCTCTTTTTTATATTTAGATTAGATGTATGTGTTGTAATGTATTCCCTCGTACTCGTACTATGTGTTCCTGTATGACCCTTGTCAACCTTGTTGGTGCTTAGATACATGAGTGTCTGTGTGTCATCAACCTTGTTCTATCTGTATCACCATTCTTCCATGTTTGTGCTTGATTTTCAAAAAAATAGGGATGATGCAAAGTGTTGGGGGAATTTAGGCTTCCCTTCCATGTTGACCCAATTTTTTTATTTTTACTTTGTCTTTCATGCATTCTTCCTAATCTGGTTGGGGATTGATGATGGTTTTCCTTGCATTGCGGTTACCTATTATTTCTAAATGCATCAGTAGATTTGACCCCATGAAACTAGATCCCCCTGTGTCCTCTATTTATGATTACCTCTCTCTTGCTCTTCTCTTATATTTTTCTCTTCCTTGCTTGAGTTATACCTCGCATGTGTGACAATGTCATTTCTATGATACTTTGATTTTTAGAAAATGCATTCGTTACCAACAAATATTTTCTCAAGAATCTTTGCAAACCTTTTCCAAGAATCGCATTCTCAACTTAGACCCCTAATGGAACATGTTTCCTTCATCATGGGTTCACAAAGAAAGAACTTGAGAACTTTACTCTAAGGTGGAAGCAACTTTGGCCTTCCCCTCATAAGGGGGCATTTTCTTCCTTTCGAATTCCTCGATGAAGTTGACATCTTTCGAAAGGATTCCTTGATGATGAATAGATCTCTTTTGCATTTTCAAATAGTGTTTCCCTTGAGTGGACCCCTCTTCACGTCAGATTCTTGAAGGACCCCTTTGAAAATTTTCCAATTTGTTGAAGGTCTACATGAATTTTCGCTTGACTATCTACATGGCCTCTTTGTTTTCAACATGCTTTATCTATGGGTAAACATGTCACTTTCCAGGTGCACCTATAAAGCTGCTTTTCAATTTGACTCTACGAAGTCTCCTCCTTTGGGTTTCCTCCTTGAAAGAGATATTGGGGAACACCTCCTTGTAGGTCTACGGGATTATAAGGTGCTTTCATCTGGGTTTTCCTTAATGTGAGAGATCTTAGGGGATACCTTCTTGTAGGTCTGTTGGCCTATAAGGCGCATACTTCATGGGGATTCCTTCATGTGAGAGATATTGGGGGATGCCTCCTTGTAGGTCTATGGGCCTATAAGACACTTTCATTTTGTGGGATCTGTCCATCTTTGGTCTGAGGGCCTTCGGTGTACCTTGTCCAGCTTCATAGTTTTGTGGGGCTATGGAGTCTTTTGTTTTGTCCTGCACTTTTGAGCTTTCCAGATCGCGGTCTGCTTCCTCAACGGTTCAAGTATACATTTCTAACCCTACTAACTCTTCGATCTACTTTATCGAAGCACTCATCAATATTTGTTCTCGCTAAAGTGGGGGAGAATGTATAGGAGTGAATTTTCACCCCTTACAGAAATTCCCCTTTTACACATCCTCACCTTAGAAAACCAAATACGAAGTCAAATTTCCACATCACCCAACTCCCTTCCTTCCACTTGGTATATGTCTGTTGTTTTAGTGGGAGAATAGTTTTTAGGGACGCATGCATGGTGCATAGACATTCATGTGATGCGCTATCATCCCTGATGGATTCTTGCATTTGAAGTTGGTAGAGGCATTACACTTTCGATTGGGGTCAATCTGTAACATCCCTCTTCGACCAACCGACCCCAAAAATGGTAGATTCTTCTCACTTCTTTCTTCTAATTCATTCATTATGATTCCATTTCATCCTCTTAGAATCTCTTCATAACTTCTTGTATCTTTCTTTCACATTCTCAAGAATTTCCAACATTCTCTTCACTAGCAAACAACACTTTAACACTCCATTAAAACAACAACACTCCATCAACTCTGCAAAGCAAGTGTGAAGCAAGCCATAGTAGTGTGGGCTTTGAGTCTTGCGAGACCTCCCTTCATCACAGTTGAGGTTGTGGTGACCTTTCCAAGTCCACTTTCTCCTCCATTGGCTAGTGAGATTTTGGGTGGAGGTGGTAACGTTTTGCTCCTCTCCTTTGTGATTTGGTGGAGTAGCTATTTTCTATTTTGTAGTGTTTATTGCATCTCTACTTTTTCTACTTTGTTATTGCATATTTCTCTCTTGTTTCTATTTAGCTGTTTGTGGAGGTGGAAACACCAAAACGGGGGCCTAAGTGAGGCAAACCCCTATATAGCCCCAACAATTTTCCCCTCTTTATTGTGTGTAGGTGAATGTGCATTTGGAGTTAGCTGGCAAACTGACACTTTGGTGAGATCATCTTTGTCACTTTAGCTCTCATCTATCTATTTTATCATCTTTATTTGTACCTTTCATACTTTATAGTTTTGTTTTGCTTATTTAGGAGTAATTAGCTAGGTCGTCAACTTATTTTTTTACGGTTCACATTGTACTTTATATCCTCTGGTCGTACAAATTCCAACACACCTGTGAGATGCAAATGTGTCAAGTTTTCATCCCAAAATTGCGCTTAGGTCCTCGGATAGGGAGTTGTCTAAGGTATAGTATCGACTCCAAAAACCAGCTTGCCTAGCCTAAACCTAGATTTAGGGTCCAAAGAGTGATCAAAGTACATTATAGTCCTCATCATTCTTGACTCCTATTTCAATACATCCCTTTAGAGTGAGGTAAGTTAGGGCAGCCCTCTGCTCTCAGCTCTCTTTGACCTGGAGCCTTGATGTGGTTGGTCTCCCTCTCTTACAGTTTTATTTGATGTTCTCCCTCTCTATGTGCATTCCTCTATTTCTACCTTCATTCTTCTATATGTTGTAATCTCTTTCCTTTTCATTGGTTTTCACCTTTAATTTGCATTTTTTTCTTGTGTTTTCCTTTTGGGGATGATGCAAGGCATCGAGACACCCAAGTCTCTTCCATTTTAACCCAAAATATATTTCATTATCTTTTCTTGTCCTTTCATTTGCATTGTCATCTTGTGTTTTCCTTTTGGGGATGATGCAAGGCATTGAGACACCCTATGTCTCTTCCATGTTGTTTTCCTTCATGTTTGTCTTATTTTTCCTTTTGGGGATGACGCAAGGCATCGAGACACCCTACATCTCTTCCATGTTGACCCAAAATATTTTTCATTATCTTTTCTTTTCCTTCATGTTTATCTTATGTTTTCCTTTTCGGGATGATGCAAGGAATTGAGACACCCTATGTCTCTTCCATGTTGACTCAAAAGACTTTTCTTTGCTTTCAATCTCTTTGTGTCATTCTTCTAGTTCTATGTGTATTTGGGGAATGATGATAGTTCCTAGCTCTATAATATCATTGCAAAAAAAAGACAAATACTGACCTCAAATCCATAGATCCCTTACGTGTTTCTAGCGGGAAACCCTCTTTTCCTTTTTCACTTTTGGCTACTTTAAAGTAATTTCTCATAGCATGGTGTTTAGCAATTTCTTTAAAGTGGGGCCATACACTGGCTATATTTTGGCATGATTTCATTTTCATTTTTCCATGTTCCTTGATGTGATTTTCTTACTTTATGCGATGTGTTTTTTTCTTTGTGGTGACATTGGGAGTAATGTACTTCAAGAGCATGATCTATCTTATAATATTACTTTACTCTTAGTGGTAAGGAGATGCACTACATTCCCTAAGTTATGAATCTTTTATCCTTTGATTGGTCCTCTTTTGGAGATATTAGGAACAATGTCCCATAAGATTAAGACCTCACATGAACTAAGAAAAATCCCTTTGAACATTCCTCTTTCTTATTGTGTTGCATTTTATTTTTGTACCTTTTTAAAGTCATGGAGGTATGTCTTTGATATGATCCCCTGGGGCTCACCTAGTGAACAACTAGCTTCACTAGCCCTTGTGAGAGTGTATTTTCTTTTTGTCCTTATTAAAGTCATGGAGATATGACTTTGATATGGACCTCTTGGGGCTCACCTAGTGGACAACTAGGTTCACTAGCCCTTGTGAGCATGCATTTTGTTTGCATACGGGACAATGTGTTCCACTTATAAACCTTTTTTGGATAAACAACCTAGACCTAGTCCACAACATGTTGGACGACCAGTTGAAGCTTGATTCATTGCATTTTTCCTTTTTCCTTTTTCCTTTTCTATCTTTCATGGTGTATGTTTGTGATCTATTTATGGCTTCATTTATCATCCACAAGTGTGTTCCTTTGTGCTTATGTTTGTTTCCCATAGGATCTTGATCTTAGGGGCTAGGCCACCCTCTTGTTCATTGTCATCCTATCTTAAAAACACTCATACATTTGAACCCCTCTTGATTGTGTGGTTGGCTACTTTAGTGTGAGTTGAAGCAAGTTTATTCTCTCACTAAATTGGGAGATAAATGTAGTGTATAATATTGTTCATTCATCATTTCCCTTCATCATTTCTATTTCATTTCAAGGTTTAATTACCAATAAGGGGTTAGACCAAGGAAAACCCCCATTTACTAACAGTCAACAAGTTTTTCCTTTCTTGCAATCTTGTGATTGGAGATTTAGGTTGAAAACTTGAAGATCATTTGGAGTGCAAAGTTGCAAGGTTCCAAAGTTGCATTACAAAGTTTTCATCTTCATGGAAATTCACCTATAGGCCAAATCTGAAAGACTAAGGACCTGAGGCCAGAGAAGAAGGAAGTATAAACATCAAACCTTAGGACCACTTTCAGAGATTTCAAAAATTCAAATTGGGACTAAGATGGTAGCAAGGGAATCTTATTCCTCCAAGTGGATTTTTAAAGAGATTATTTCAATTCCAATTTTGACATCTGAAGATTTTGCATCTGCCCTGAAAAATAGCAATGGGACTAATAAGATAGTAAGGGTGTCTTATTCCTCCATATCATATTTTGACAACTTCTTTGCAGTTTTGAAATCCTTGTTACATTTCCAAACTTCCTAGGTACACATACCCTAACTTGTTTCATTATTTCATCATTTGCATCCTTCATTTAGATTGCATAATTAGGTTTTGTGAGTTGAATGTTTACTTGTCTTTTCCAAGCTTTTGCTTGGTGGTGAACCCCTCAAATCATAAAGAACCCCCTCCTAGGTCTTCCTTGTTGATAATTGACTCACTCTTTGGGTTGATAGTCAATCCAATTAGGGTTCCTAGGACATTATTGAATGACCATAGGAGAATAGTGGTGTTTTATGACCTAGGTTATAAAACCTCCCACATTTTTCTTTATGGTTTAGTAATCTTCTTTATAGTTTAATAGAATTACAATTATGCATCAAAAAAAAATGATTAGGTCTTACATTTCAAAAAAAATTGCCAAATGTATATAGTGGTCAGGTCTCGAACCCGACCAATTATTAAAAAAACTACATAAAGGAAATGAATATCCATCTCCTGTTTTATAAAATAAAAAATAGAAAACCTGAGAGATCATTTCTTCCACAGTCTAGATGCAGTTTTTGCATCCAACGAATTGGATATCTATTTGGGGGTTAATATTTTTACCCAAATCAATCACATTTCAAAGGTATTTATGGATTTTAATGTTTTTCTTCAATTTATATTAGTTTTGCATTTTTTTTTTGTGAATTTTAGTCAAAAATAAGATTTTTAATAGTTTTTTATTGCATTTAAATGATTGTTAATTTTTAAAAAAATTATCAATTAATAGGATTAAGAATGGTTGATCCCAACCCTACTCAACATGAAAACCCTAACCCCACTCAAAATGAAAGCCCTCCAAATCCTCCTTCACCACGACCATTGTTTCCAAACCAAAACATGCCAACAATACATGAATATATTCATTGAAATTTAGATCAATTGAGAAATTTATGTCGAATTTATGATACACTTCGTGAGCTATTAGATATGAAAAACACTTTAGAAATAATCACTTCAAATGTTGAAACTTTGGCAAATCAACACAATAGGTTTGCACAGTGGCGAGAGGAACAAAGGAAATTTTATTCCAATGGGTTATCATATGATGACATGAGGGCACTTGATATTGATAAATCCCAATTAGCCTATTTATTCATCAACCCAAAAATAAGACAACCTGCAAATGTGGAGAAGCCAAAAATTTCAATTAAATGGTGCACACATAGAGGCATATTAGCTAATTTCTGGAGATGTTGGTGGATGGTTTTTGATAAAACACCCAACAACAATCTTGAAGTCCCTCAATATTTTCTTCAAAATTTATATGTCGAGTTTGTCCTAGGGAGGCATGTCAATTACTTTGACATGCGATATTTCTAGGGTGTGGGTAAAGAGATGCCATAGGATATACCTAGAGCACAACGAGCCACCCCAGTTCTTCTTGCTCCACTTATTGTTGCCCTGGCTCCAATACCTTACCCCGAGATTGCTTTAGATGCAGGGAGTCAGAGAATTTTTTCCTTACATTCATTGAGTGATCATTTGGTCACACAGAGCCATCATGTTGTGCAGTCATATGACAGTGCATCCCATCATGATGGTGATGCACCTGATACATCCCAACATGATGGTGATGCACCTACTGCATCAACTCCGATTGATACACCATCCTCTTTGGCACATATTTGTGTGCCCCATTACTGCATGATGTACAACAATTTATTTTTGGGTCCTCTTTGATGGTCCATTGAGGCTCCCATAGACACATATGATAATGAGCTCCAAGATATGTCAGATGTAGGAGTTGATACAACATAGAGTGGACCATTTCTAGGAGAGACATCAACTCCCAGGGATGATGTGGGGGCACCGGTAAGACTTAAAGTAATTTCATAGTGTGTTTTATCTAAATTCTTTCATATTTTATAAGAGATATTTGTACTAATATATGTTTATGTGCTGGAATATTTAACAGTTGCTAACAAAGGACCAAATTTCCCAAGTTTTGGAGGCTATGCAATCGACCATTTTATTTGGCCTAGGGACTCAGTATACGGTATCATTTAAATTGTTATAAATTATATTTTATTTTTTGAAATATATTATGTTTAAATACATGTACTACATAGATTGATAGTCTAATGCAACCTTGTATTTTTATGTAGCAACCTGGTTCTTTTACAACCATGTTGACTGAGCCTGGCCCATTGGAAGAAGCTACACAACATGTATATATTTTTTTTATATTCTTAAAATTATGATTATATGTTCATGTACATTTAAATTGTGTTACATTCTTGTCAATTTTTATATATGAATCCATCTTAGATGCTTTATTCACCATGAGCCCATCTAGTGTAGAAGCATCATAGCAGGTATGTGTTTATTTTATATTGCAAATATTTACATTTAGATAGGAGTAGACATATGTTTAGTAAATATGATTATTTTTCAACAATTATATGTTAATTCATATCATTTTTATTTTACCTTTTATAGTCCTCTGCCTGACTCAACACTGTGACGAGTGTGGGACCATTTCTTTATACGAGGGATCCTTATCATCCTAAGGGACAATCATATGAAAATCGTCTTGCAAAAAGGAGAGAAATACTTGAGGTAAAAAAGAATTACATTATTGATATAAAATAATACATGTATAGTACCATATTTCTCTCTCCCTTTCTCTCTCCCACTCTCCCTCCCTCCCTCCCTCCCTCCCTCTCTCTCTCAAGTCTCTCCCTCTGTCTCCATCTTAGGTCTCTCTCCCTCTCTCTCTCTCAAGTCTCTCCCTCTGTCTCCATCTTAGGTCTCTCTCCCTCTCTCTCTCAAGTCTCTCCCTCTGTCTCCATCTTAGGTCTTTATCTCTCTCCACCCTCTCTCCCCCACTCTCTCTCTCCCTCTTATGTCTCTCTCTCCCTCTCAAGTCTTTCTCTCTCTCTCTCTCTCAGAGTCTCTCCCTCATCTCCCATCTTGGGAGTCTCTCCTCTCTCTCAGTCCTCTGTCTCCCATCTTGGAGTCTTTGTATCTCTCTCACCCTCTCTACACTCTCTCTCACCATGTCTCTCTCTCCTCTCAGAGTCTCTCTCTCTCTCTCTCTCTCAAGTCTCTCCCTCTCTCTCCTCTTGGGTCTCTCTCTCTCTCTCCTCCTCTCTCTCCCTCCCTCTCTCCCTCTCTCCCTCTCCCTCTCCCTCTCCCTCCCCCTCCCCCTCCCCCTCCCTCCTTCTCTCTCTCTCTCCAAGTCTTAGGTATTTCTCTCTTACTCTCACTCCCTCTCTCTCTCCCCCTTTAACTTATATATTAATAAATATTAATATATTTAATATATATTAATATGTATGCATACTTATACAATAAATAACGAATATTTGTTATCGTTCAATTTATATAAACCAAAAAATACATAAAACCAATATTATGTATTGTATATTAGTATATCACAATATATTATTATACATTATGATATATTATATATAGTATTATTTAATATATATACTATATATTATATAATATATATTTTATACTATATATAGAATATAAATAATATATTATATATATTATACTGTATATTATATATCTTATACTCTCTCCTCTCTAGCTCTGGCACTACTACTGATATCCAACTTGTATTTTGTAATGAACTTTTGAACATAGTAATTAAGCATTCTGTTATGAAAATCTTGACCTCCCAAATGCATATCCCCTCTAACAGCCTTGATCGAAATATTACCCTTTCGAACAGAAAGAACCGACACATCGAACATACCTCCACCCAAATCAAAGACGACAACGCTTCTTTCTCTAGTGAATACATCATGGAAGCCATAAGTTATAGTTGTGACCATTGGCTTGATAATTGTTCACATTAAAACAAGCAACATGGATGAGATCTCTTCAGGTGCAAGTAACTCTCTCTCAAGTCTCTTCTACTCCTTGTCTCTCTCTAGATCTCGGGTCTCTCTCTCCCACCCTAACTAGATAACTTTCTCTCCCCCTCTCTTCATCCCTCCCACCCTCTCTCTCTTGGGTCTCTCTCTCCCTCCCTCTCAGATCTTTCTCTCCTTCTCTCTCTCTCCCTCTCACTATCAAGTACCTCCCACTCCCTCTCTCTCTCCCTCTCACTCTCAAGTACCTCCCACTCCCTCTCTCTCTCCCTCTCACTCTCAAGTCCCTCCCACTCCCCCTCTCTCTCTCATAGGTCTCTCCCTCCCTCTATCTTTCTCTCTCAAGTCTCTTTCTCTCTCTCAAGACTCTCTCCCTCCCTCTCAGGTCTATCTCTCATATCCCTCCCACTCCCTCTCTCTCTCAAGTCTCTCTCTTTCTCTCTCCCCCTCTCTCTCAGGTCTCTACCTCCCACTCTCCCTCTCTCCCTCCCTCCCATCCTCTCTCTCTCTTTCTCTCTCTCTCTCTAGTCTTTCTCTCTTTCCCTCTCCCTCTCCCTCTCACTCTCAAGACCCTCCCACTCCCTCTCTCTCTCAAGTCTCTCTCTCTTTTTCTCTCTCTCCCTCTCTCTCAAGTCTCTCCCTCCCACTCTCCGTCTCTCCTTCTCCCTCTCCCCCTCCCTCCCTCCCTCCTTCCCTCCCACCCTCTCTCCCTTGGGTATCTCTCTCAAGTATCTCCCACTCTCTCCCTCTCATGTCTCTATCTCTCTCTCAATTCTCTCCCACTCTCTCCCTCTCAGGTCTCTTTCTCTCTCTCTCTCTCTAGTCTCTCTCTCTTTCAAGTCACTCTGTCCCTCCCTCTTAGGTATTTCTTTATCTCTCTCCTCTCTCACTCTCAACTCTCTCTCTCTCTCTCTCTCTCTCTCTCTCTCTCTCTCTCTCTCTCTCTCTCTCTCTTTCTCAAGTCTCTCCCTCCCTCTATCTTTCTCTCTTAGGTCTCTCGCACCTCTATATTTCTCTCTCGACTCTCTCTCTCTCTTTATCCCTCTCAGGTCTATCTCTCAGGTCCCTCCCACTCCCTCTCTCTCAAGTCTCTCTCTTTCTCGAGCTCTCCCTCTCTCTCAGGTATCTCCCTCCCACTCTCTCCCTCTCTCCCTCTCAAGTATCTCTCTCTATCCCTATCTCTCTCCCTCCCTCTCTCCCACTCTCCCTATCAAGTTTCTCTCTATCTCCCTCCCTCTCAGGTCTCTCTCTCAAGTCTATTTTTGTTCTCTCCCTCCCACTCTCTCTCCCTCTCATGTCTCTCTCTCCCTCTCTCCCTCTCAAGTCTCTCTCTCTCCCTCCCACTCTCTCTCCCTCTCCTCTCTCTCTCCTCTCCTCTCAAGTCTCTCTCTCTCCCTCTCTCTCTCTCATCTCTCCTCCCTCTCCTTCTCAAGTATTTCTCTCTCCATCTCTCCCTCTCTTCCTCTCAAGTCTCTCTCTCTCTCTCTCCCCCTCTCAAGTCTCTCTCTCCCTCTCACATCTCACTCTATGCCTCCCTCTTAGGTCTCTCTCTCTAAATTCTCTCTTTGTCTTTGTCTCTGTCTCACTCTCCCTCTCTCCCTCTCAAGTCTCACTCTCTACCTCCCTCTCAGGTCTCTCTCTCAAGTCTCTCCTAATCTCTCTCTCTCCCTCTCTCTCCCTCTCTCCCTCCCTCTCAGTTCTCTCTCTCTCTCAACTATCTCTCCCCATCCCTCTCAAGTCTCTCACTCCCTCTCAGGTCTTTCTCTCTCTCCCTCTCTCTCTGATTTCTCTCTCTTAGTTCTCTCTATCGAGTCTCTTCCTCTCTCTCTCTTGTGAATTGGCTGCACATCAATAAATATATAATATATACTATGTATTAAATATATTATATAATATATATTACATAATATTCATATAATATATAATATTTAATACATATACTATATAGTATATAATATATAATATAATACATATTATATAATACATAATATATAATATATAATATGTATAATATATTAGTATATTAGTACATATTAAAATATTAAATATTATGTATTATAAATAATACAGGTAACGGATATCTATTTTTTTTGACAAAATCAATAGGCTCAATATTTGGCTTGGGATTTGGTTCAAGATTTCCTAACCTAGAAAGTCAACCCAAAAAATATGTTTACAAAATTTGCTTAGTTTTTCGAAGTTCGCCCTTGTGGCTGAAGACTTTTTTTTATCCAAATTTCATGAAACGAAAAGGGTTTATAGAAAAAAATGTTAGCTTTCCACCAATATAGGATATGCCTTATCTTGAATTTAAAAAATTATTATTATTGATTCTCTACATACATTACGACTAAAGTCTTGATTGATAGGCTGATTGAAAAACTTCTATAACTTTCAAACTACACATTTTTTGAGCCTAAAAGATGTGTCACATTCTATGCTTCACATACTATAGGATAAAAAAATGAATTTAATAAAATTTTGACCAAGTTATGGTGGTCAGACACACATTTTAATAGTTCTAAAATGTTCTAATATAAAAAATTACAAAAAATAATCTAGCACATCCAGGCATGTGTCCTCTACATATATTGAAAGTTTTAGAAAAAAAATAAAAAATTCTTGTACTTAGGGTGGTCAAACATACACCTGCTTCTTATCTTTTTCCTAAAAATTTAGTACCACATTGAAATTTCTTTTTTTTGACAAAATAGATTTACCTTTTTCCAAAAAAGGACTAGTAGCCTAGAAACTACATTCAATTTGCTACAATTTTTGTTGTTTCATATTTTTCAAATTATGTTAATAACCTATTCAAATTTTTATGTCAAGTTGCCCAACTCTTTTTTTCTGAATTTTCATTGCCACTTAGAGGCCTAGTTTGGACCCCCATGATCCTACACATACCCTTAAGTCTTGATGGTAGTAGAACAAAGACACATGATGTTTTGTATGTTGAAGGTTTGTAGCATAATATTTTAGTTATCATTAAAATGTGTGATAAGGGTTATAAGCTATATTTTAGTATTGAAGGTTGTAAAATCGGGGAATCTAGCACTAGAGAACTAATTATGGAAGGAAGTAGGACAAACGGTGACATGTATCATCTAAGTGAGTTGAATGGACAAAGTTGTCTCATTGTACAAAGAGAATAAAGTTGGATTTGGCATAGAAGGTTAGGACATATGAATTTTGATTATATTGTAAAGATTAGCTCAAGAGGATTGGTTTGGGATATGTCAAACATTAAGAAGCCTCAATCAACCAGTTGCATGCCATGCTATGAAGGGAAACATAAAATAAGAAAATATCCTCTTAAGAAGTATTCTACATCAAAACCATTAGATTTCATTCATACAAATTTGTGCGGACATATGAGGGCTAAAATTCTACAAGGTGACATGTACTTCATGATGCTCATTGATGATTACACTAGGATGACTTGGATACATTTTTGAAAGAGAAACTTGTTAGAAGAATTTGAAAAGTTTAAGGTATTCAAGGCATTAGTAGAGAATGAAACTAGAAGGACAATCAAGGTTTTGAGATCAGATAGAGGTGGAGAGTTCACTTCTGGTCCAAATATGATAAATTTTTGTGAAGAGCGTGAGATCCAGAGACAATTTCATTCTTTTATAACTCCATAAAAAAATGGTGTTGTAGAAAGAAAGAGTCATAGTGTTTAGGAGATGGAAAGAACAATATTGTGTTAAGAAAATATATCAGATATGTACTAGAGAGAAGTAACTCAAATTGTTGTAAACATTTTTAATAGAGTTCAGATTAGACGCAAGATTGAAAAGAAACCATATAAGCTATGGAAAGGAAGACCGACATTAGTCAGACACCTTAGAATATTTTGAAGCAAGTGCTACATCAAAAGAGATGAAGAAAACTTGGGTGAGTTTGATTCTAGACTTGATTAATGCATTTTTATTGGTTATTCTTTAAGAAGTAAAGCTTATAGATGTTACAACAAAATATTGAAGAGGATTGTAGAAAGTGCAAATGTGAGAGTTGATGAAACTATTCAATCTACTAGCATTCCAAAAGTGGAAGATGATGAGGAACCAATTCATAGAAGTATTGAAGATTCGAAAGAAGTTCAAAAAACTTCAGTAAAGTATGTTCAGAAGAATCACTTTGAAGAGAAGATTATAGGAGACAAAGACAGTGGGGTTCAGACCTAGAAGAGACTTGATAGATAAAATGATCAAGTACACTTAGTATTACTATAAAGATCTAGAACCCAAGTCATATAAACAAGTAAGCAAATATAATGACTCGATCAAAGCTACAAGGGAAGAAATAAATTAGATCATGAAGAATGAAACTTGGGAACTTGTCCCAAGACCTAAAGGAAAGAATGTGATTTGAACCAAGTGGGTTTTCAAAAACAAGATAAATGAAGAAGGTGAAGCAATCTGGAATAAGGTAATTATACTTGTGGGTAAAGGGTATGCTTAGGTTGAACGTATAAATTTTGAAGAGACATTTTATTTGGTAGCAATATTAGAGGAAATCAAGATATTTTTAGCTCTTTCAACTTTCAAGAAATTTAATGTATATTGTATAGATGTGAAGTCAACATTCTTGAATGAATAGCTAGAAGAAGAGGTCTACATTGAACAATTGGAAGGGTTTCAATGTTCTGATAATCCAAATTAATGTTTGTAGATTGAAGAAGGCTTTGTATGGACTCAAACAAGCTCTTAGAGCTTGGTTTCAAGATTGGATGGATACTTGTAGCAACAAGGGTTCTAGAGAGGAAGTGTAGATAGTAATATGTACATAAAAACAAAAGGTGATCAATTGTTCATAGTTGTGGTCTATGTAGATGATATAATCTTTGGTGATAGTAGTAAAGACATGTGCAAGGAGTTTTATTAGGCATTATAGAATGAGTTTTAAATGTCAATGCTAGGAGAATTATCTTTCTTTCTTGGGTTTCATATTACCCAATCGAACAAAGGAATTTTCATTTCTCAGCTCACAAGTACATAAAGGAGATGCTAAGTTTAGGATGGAAGATTGCAAATCACTTTTAACGCCTATGGTTATAGGTTTAAAGATGAGTAAAGATGACGATTCTTTTCTGATAGACCAGATCTTGTATACATTCATGATTGGCAATTTGATGCATGTGATAGCATCTAGGCCGAATATAATGTAGGCAGTTGGAATGGTTGCCAAATTTCAGGTAGAACCCAAAGAAACTCATGTTAAGGAAACAAAGAGGATATTCAAGTATTCGAAGGCTACTAAAGACTTTGGATTGTGGTATCCAAAGAGTGAAACCTTCACTTTGACTGCATACACATGCAAATTTGGCAGGATGCACTGATGACCAAAAGAGCACAAGTGGTGGAGAATTATTTCTTGGTGATAGTTTGGTATCCTAGTTGAGCAAGAAACATGACTTAGTTTCTTTATCTATAGAAGAAGTAGAATACATTGTTGCAACATCATGCTACACTCAGGTGCTTTGGATGAAGCAAAAATTGAAGGAGTTGAAGATTGAGTTTGATGAACCTATATCTATCCTTTGTGATAACACAAGTGCCATAAACATCTCAAAGAATCCAGTGATGCATCCAAAGATTAAAAAAATTACAATAAATTCATTTTCTAAGGGACAAGGTTGCAGATGGGTGATCCCACAATAGTGGTTTACAAATTTTGGCCAAACTAGACACTGAAATTATTATTTTTAACTAAATCTTCACATTCGGGCACCTATAGCGGCTAAACCGTGAGGAATTTGAAGATGATGCAAACTAGAGTCTTGCCAAATTTTGTCTATAGATTCTAAAAATATTTTTTTCAAATTTTTTGGAATCCAATTGCACTTCTTTTTCCATCTCCCACGAAAACTGGTTTTTTTTCTTCAAAAAACAACATTTTTAAAAAGTGATGCACATCGTATAATGCATAAATTTATTTCCATGAAGGATAAAATTCTAATTCTTTTGAATTTAGATTTGTAACTCCGATATCTAGTGCTTACACTTGGTTAGATAATTATTTATTGAATATCTTTTCTTTAATAAAGTTTCGAAGTCAAACCAATTACAATTCAGACATAACACAACCGTATAATGCGTAACTTTTTTGTATATATCGAAATTCAATTTTATTTTTTTTGTTGGATCAAGGACTTCAATAACTGGTGCACTCATATTTTTTTATTTTTTTTGATAATCTGCTCTTTTTCCACGTGCAAAACAAAGACCTTCATTTTCAATGAAAAACCTATGTTTAATAAAACTAAGAAAACAAATACATAATAAAAACAAAACATATTAAAATTATATTCGTTGGATAGCTCATTCCGAGGACTACCATAATCATTTGAAATAAATTTTAAATGAATTCATTTGATCCCCCAAAAGGTAAATCAAAAGTGATTTTTTATCAACATTTTGATAGGTGTAAAGGAGACTCATTTATAGGTATGGTTTAAAACTAGCGAGGTTATATCCAAGGGGGTTTGATCTAAGGTGGTTTGATCAAACCATCTTCAATTGGAATCCTTAAAATGGAACTTTTTAAGGCTTAAATCATTATATTTTCTAAAAATATGTGATTTCAGCAAAAATCAGTTCCTCTCAAAAATTGTAAACCAGCTTTGTGGGATCACCCAGATAAGGAGGTAAAGTTGGAGTATGTCGAGACAAAGAAGAAAGTAGCAGATATATTCACAAAACCACTTCCATAGGAGACATTTTAGTTCCTCCAATAGAAGTTGGGATTTTTTGCTCCCTCCTCTTGAACCAAGAGGAAGCACAGGTTGAGGTGGAGCTTGGTCTCCCTACCGCAAGAAGGTTGGGTGGTATTGTGGTATATTTCTAGAGGCGATGAAGCATGAAATAAGGGGGATTCTATCTAGGAAACAAGTTTCCAAATTGTGCAAAGTACTGAAAATAAAGAAAGGAGTAGAAAGAAGTGTTGCTATAGCCAGGGAGGTTAAGAGAAATGCTCTGTATTTCTCTGCATTTGAAATGTTTATTGTCATGTGGCTTGAAGGATGTGTTTGCAAAGACTAGTATTAGTGGGGGAGAAAGTGTTGACCCTTTTCCGTTGATGTCAAAGGGGGAAAGGGTAAACTAAAAATACTATAGTGGAGAAATCATTATAAGGGCTCAAGTAATATCCTTGTGTGTAACTGACTAGTTTGGTGACCCAACATTTTTTTGTTTGCCATCAATGGAAAAGGGGGAAATTTTTGAACATAGGTTGTCATTGATGCCAAAGGTTGTCAGTAATGTCATTGTTATTAGAAGTTCAATATGTTTCATGTTGGTAGGATGTAAAATCAAGAACTATACATTGTTAGTTGCTAAGGAGTATCTTTTTGACCATTGTATGCTTGCATCTATTCACTATGATAGTGGTGGTCCAAAATTTTATACTGTTTTTGTTCTGAGATATTTTATGGATAGAGAGATTCCTCTAGCAATACAATTATGGTCAGTATTTCTTTCAAAAATGTAATTTTTCTTTGTGGTTTGGAAGGAGAGTATACCTATACTAGTTCTATCATATTCATGAGTTTCTGAAGGATATGTTCAGTATGTAAAAAGATTGAAGTGACATAAGGTTATCTATGTATGTTTGTCAACCAGTTGAGGTTTAAGGCATGTGTGGTAATGGCTAGTTGTGTGCATAATTCAAATCTTATGTGTGGTATTAAGATAGGCCCTCCTTAAGGTTCCTGTAGTAGCACATGAAATCATGTTCTTTTGGTGGGAAGAAAATAGGTTTTTGCACCGACCTATTACATGTTTCATGTAGATTGAATTTAGGTCTACTTTATGTTGTCCTAGATATTTGCGGATCTCTGGATGACATAGAAGAGTGTTAATGTAATGTCATGCATATATTTCAAATGTTCAAATGCATTATAAAGTATATGAGTGTGGCCAGATGAATTAGAATTACACCTATGTGTGAAAGAGTTGGTCGTTGGTGCAAATTGAAGAGAAGGTGGTGAAGATAGAAGGGAGAATTGCATTCTAGTGTGTGTGCGTATATCAAAAGATCATTTTCAATGAGGAAGAGTGTTAGTAGTGACTTTGGAACATGTATGAGTTGTATTGAAGATCCACAAGCTTTATCATTGTATTTAGGTAGGACTAGTGTTCTACTTGTTGTATTGTTTCAATTGGGGATTGGTGTCTCTAGTAGGTTGGTTCCTACAAGCTCATTAGGGGATTGTTGTCTCTGGTAGGTTGGTGCCTCCTTCAGTGTGTAAAATTCACTTGTATATTTCTACTTTGTGAGGCTGGATTTGGATAGTAGATCCAAACATCTATTCTCACCGTTGTTTTTGTCATCTTGGGTTTTCCACGTATATCGGGTGTTCACTTGTGCAAATGTGTGTGCTTATGTTTTTCCTTGATCTTTAGTTTTCTACTGTGATTCAGGTTTCATTTTTGATATGTGGATTTGAGTTAATAATTTTGAATTGATTAGTTCTACTGATTCACCCACCCCCCCTCTTAGTAGATTGTGTGCCCTTCACTTCTACCTCCATTCTAAAATCTAAAACCTTTTTGGAGACCCCTCATATCCATTTCATTATCTACTAAGCCAAACTAAAGAATGGAATGAAATATGTATAGTGTTCAAAGGTCAACACATGACATGTTACAAACATGTGTGTCTCTCTTTTGACAAGTATCCTCACCAATGTCATGTATACATAAATATATGTTTGTAAATATTGGCATTGTCAAGTGAAGTAAATGTTGCATTTATTGCAATTATCTATTAGTAAAAATGACAAGTAGATTAATTCACATCATATGAAATGTTGGAGATAATGGGTCTAGACAATGAAAGGAAATTTTGCTTTATTAAATTACATTTCAAAGTCCCCACTTTCCTTTGTGCTCGTAAGCAACTCATAAATTTCAATGGTAGTTTAGTTTTTTTAGCTATGGAAAGAAACTATAGCAATAAATATGTGTGGTTAACTAATTATTATTGATGATTTCTCATTAAAAATATACATCTTTCAGTTAAACATCTCAAATACTAATTGACCAAAAAAATATGTTCTTTTTACTACACATAGATCAAGAAAATATTAATAATGACAATTTAAAATGCAATAAAAACTAACAAGTTATTTAATTGTCAAACATTTATCATCAATGTTGTCATGTGATTCATGAATACATAAAATAATTTTCTTTTTAATGAATGAATTGACAACAAAGAAGGTGGAAAACATGAATTGACTATTTTCCTCCTTTAATTAAACAAATATTGAACTACTTTTATTTTCATTCTATACACTTGTCAAGTCAACAATGTTGATCCTCAAAATTATAAAGAAGGTCAATTATCAAATTCGATAATACTTTTTATAAAGGCAACTTGCTTATTTCATTCAATTCTTTGAGGGGCTCATAAACCTTTTTAAAAATTAGATAATGATCAAACCTTATGATATTGTAAGTATAAAGATTCTTAATATTAAAATATTATAATTTATAATTAATAATTAATTTGAAGATTTTATTTTTTTAATACAATTAATTAAAAATTAGTGTAAGTAATTAGATAAAATAAGTAATAGGATTATTTTACATTCTAAACAAATAAATTTTACTTATTACCCATTCACAGATTTGAGTGTTATTTTATTGCATACAATTATTTCTTAGAGGTAACAAAGCGAATCATATCTGATAATGAAAGCAAAAGAAGGTAGCAAGTGGCCCACTTGAATCTTTATACAAGCAATAGCATCTTCCTACAAATCGCATGGTAGATGGAAGACATAACAATAAAGTGCTACATTGTTTGCACCTTCTAAGAGAGAATACAACATGCTATGTCTACTCGCAGAATGTTTGAATCAGACTCAAGTTGCAACTGTTGAAAATAGGTCCTTGGTTTACCAAAAGGAATCCTAGAACTGGGTCCAATAGCACTAGATCTACTCTGGTTGGATATGATGATGCCATCCACAATCTAGAAAAAAATGTCTTCCCCGTGCTGAGAGGTTGATGGGGTGAGATCTATGTGACAATATATTGATGGTGTATGGCCTTCTTGACCACTTTATTGATCACCCCTACTTTTGGAAGGACTAGAGGAGTGGGCATCCAAAAGTACTTGAAGGGAGGAAGGAAAACAATTGAAATGACAATCAACTAGAGAAGCTTGTTAGTCTTCAAATGTCAACATTGTTGTCATCTAGTCAGAGTTGAGGAAGCAACCCACTATAAAGAAATGTATGTCTCTCTGGACCTCAAGCAAGATCTACCATGGACCAAAGTCTATGGAGATAGAAAGCAATCCTAAAGATGCCCACAATGCAGAGGGAGAATGTTAGTTTGCAACAGTCATGTGCTGAAGCAAGATTATCTGCACTGTGCACAATCTCAATATGCACCCAACCAACAAGCCCTAAGCTAGAATCCCAAATTATGTACCCGTGACGCACCGTTGAACCAAATCTTTATAGACATATCTTGCAAATGCATCTGAAAAAACCCGGCGCTCTAAAAAGACAAAAACAGAAAAGGGGGAATAACTCCCACAAAGCTATAATTGAGAAGCAGTATAAGATTAAGACATGGCCATTGATTGCACTCCCAAGTATATATAGCCTGTTTTGATTCGTACAGGTTTGCCAATGTAGGAAACTAGTACTTGGAGAGAGAACTGCAGAATGTTGAAAATAAAAGCCATCATGTAAACCTAAGAAGTCCGCAAGTTATGCTAGTGCAACCCTCACCAGGCTATAGCATTATGGGAGTGTTGCAGGGGTTGCCTGAGGGGTTCTAACAAGAGCACCAATCAAGAAATTGAAAATTATAAATTAAGAGAATGTTATGGATGACAATTATCATGTATGCCTGATGAGTTAACAAAGTACAAGTTGTGCTAGAGCAGTTCTCAGCTGGGTATAAAATTGTGGGGATACTGCAGATGTCAACTGAGGGATTACTAAGACCACCAATCAAGAAATTCTACATTAGGAGAACACTAGAGTCTAAACAGTACTGGTAGGCAATAAGATGTCTTTAAGAAGCTCATCCTTAACTAATTTTGTTTAGGGAGGACAATTGCACAAAACATAATGGCAAGTCCCAGCCCACAGAGTGACAGAATGAATCTAATCACTTCAACCTAGTGCAAGGAAGATCCTGTTAGACTCTACAGCATCTGGTAAACTATTTGGATGGAAAATAGAGACCTGGATCAAAGGTGTCGTCTTCAGTCTTTTCTTCCCATGTTGTATTATTACCTATCTCTAGATGACAATATACCTTGGTGTGCAGCAACCTTCACGGGCTCGACTTGTCTAGCAACAATGTGCAAGGTAATATACCTGTTACTCTTTCTCGCTTAGAAAACTTGGAGCAATTTCTGAATCTGTCAAATAATAGTCTTGAAGGAGAGATCCCAGCTGAATTAGGCAGCTTGAAGATGTTAACAAGTCTTGATCTTTCTCCAACTTGCCTAACGGAAGTGTGCCATCCCAGCTGGGGAATTTGTCAAAGTTGGCATATCTGAATCTTTCCCACAATCAAGTAGAAGGCCCTATTCCTAATGTGGATATTCTGAAAAAATTCAATGCATCCAGCTTTGAGGACAATTTCAAGCTTTTTGATCTGATTGATCAGAGCCCTTGCCCTGCTGGGCTGCATTCTCGCAAACAAAACACAAAGCGTACTGTAGTACCGGTCGCTTTAATAACTGCTGTTACAGTCATTTTCTGCTCACTCCTCTGTCTGGCATTCATTGCCTACCATTGTAGGAGAAAGAACAAACCAGACGAGCTTCCTCTGTTGAATGTCCCTTCAGATCCTCAGCGGTTTACCGCAACAGAGTTGCAGGCGAAATATTACGGAACGGTCAAAATCGTTGGCGGGCATTAAATATTAAGTTCTGTGATAAATGGATGAGATTGCTCTCATTGTCTTGCATGCCTTCTCCAGCACTGCATGCTGTTGATTGTAAAAGTAAACTCATTTCGTTTCAAAGAGGGAACACCTTCGGTATAATAAAATATATGGACATTTTTTATTGCAAAATTTAATTATCATATAATTTAATTTTTCATTGAGATGAATCTATCTGATAAAAGTGATCTCTACAATATAAATAAATAAAAATTATCCAATTTAAATTATAATGGAGCAATCACATTTATGTTATTGTCACATAGATATTTGATTAAACATACACATTCTTCTCAATTTAAGTTTTCACACTCTTGCAAGTACAAGTGTTGTAACTGTGACAAGTTGCCAATGGCATCAGGGAGGTCATTTAAGCTGAAACACCATCCCAAGTTCAAGTGGTGCAGTTGTAACAGGTTGCCAATTGTATCAGGGAGGTAGGGAGGTTATTTAACCTGTAACACTTTCCCAAGTCCAAAGTATTGCAGCTGTGACAGTTTGCCAATGGTTTTAGGGAGCTTATTTAAGCTGGAACACATTGCCAAGCTGTGACAGGTTGCCAATGGTATCAGGAAGGTTATTTAAGCTGGAACACTGTTCCAAGTCCAAGTGTTGCAGCTGTGACAGGTTGCCAATGGTATCAGGAAGGTTATTTAAGCTGGAACACTGTTCCAAGTCCAAGTGTTGCAGCTGTGACAGGTTGCCAATGGTATTAGGGAGGTTATTAAGCTGTAACACCCTCCCAAGTTCAAGTGTTGTAACTGTGACAGGTTGTCAATGGTATGAGGGAGGTTATTTAATTTTTCACACCTTCTCAAGTCCAAGTGATGCAGCTGAGATAGGTTGCCAATGGTATCAGGGAGGTTATTTAACTTGAAACACCCTTTCAAGTCCAAATGTTGTAGCTGTGACAGGTTGCCAATGGTACCAGGGAGGTTATTTAACCTGTAGCATTTTCCCAAGTTCAAGTGCTGCAGCTGTGACAGGTTGCCAATGGTATGGGGAGCTTATTTAAGCAGCAACAATGTTCCAAGTTCAAGTGTTGCAGTTGTGACAAGTTGCTAATTGTATCAGAGAGGCTATTTAACCTATAACAACATCTCAAGTCCAAGTGCTGCAGCTGTAATAGGTTGTTAATGGTATAGGTAGGTTAATTAACCTGTAACACCCTCCCAAGTTCAAGTATTGCAGCTGTGACAGGTTGCCAATGGTATCAGGGAGGTTATTTAACTTGGAACACCCTCCCAAGTCCTTGTAACTGTGACATGTTGCCAACAGTATCAGGGAGTTTATTTAAGCTTCTACAGAATCCCAAGTCCAAGTGTTGCAGTTGTATATTAGAAACTGAAAATAGAGCGGAGATAGAAAGGCTGTCAACGCCTTTACAGGATTTTAATTCCATAGTCTTCAATTCCGAAAAGGCACCCACAAATCTGGAGTGACGTATCTTCTTTAATGCTCTATTAATCCCAATATCAAGCCAACAATGTTCTATCCTTAACCATTTCAAACTTGATGGAAGCATGGCTAATGTGTCTGCTGTCATTCCTTCAATGGTCAGATCCTGCAAATGAAGATAGCGAAGATCAGGCTTGTACAAAATTTCAAGCCTTTGTGGATTGCCCCCACTGAGTCGAAGGCGAGAGAAATTGATGTTGTTGGATATGGTGCCCTCCCATAGTCGGGTATGCTCTTTTTTTTTCCAGCGATAGTTCGCCCCATATCTCGCAAATGGTCATGCATATGAAAGATACCTTTGTCGTCAATCTTTATCAGTAACTTCATTGACAGATTAGATAAAGCAGTGTCTACCATCTTGTACAAGGATTTCCAGAAAATTATGGGACATGTTTTTCCTTCTCCAATGAAGAAGCAAGCAATGTCTATTATAACTGATGTATAGCCTTCTCTGAATTTCTGGATTGAGGGTAATGTTGTGAAGAGCTTCCATCCAACAACCTATGTCACTCTGCTTATCATACAAGAAGGATCCAATCACTTCCAATGAAAGAGGATGCCCCTTACAAGCTTCCACTATTCTTTTCGACATATCATCGTAACACAGATTTGGAGAAGCCCTGAGAAAAGCATGCCAACTAAATAACTGGAGTCCTTCATTTATATCCAATCCACTGATCTCGTGGATGCGTGTGGATGAGACCTGAGCAACAGTGAGAATGTGTTGGTCTCTAGAAGTTATAATAACTCTGCTGCCAGAGTCCAGCCAATCCCCAACCAAAGCATGCAATTGTTCAACAGCGTCTACATCGTCCAGAATAAGCAGCACACGCTTTCCTCGCAAACGATCTCTGAACAGAGATATGCCCTTGTCAACACTGTACACTGTTCCAGCATATTTGGTTAACTCTTCGAGAATTTGATTCTGCAAATTTATAAGGCCTCTGAATTCTGCAGCAGTGGCGCGGACATCAGCTACAAAGGAAGCAGCTTCAAAATCAACATAGATTTGATTGTACACTTCCTTGGCAACTGTGGTCTTGCCAATACCACCAATACCCCTTATTCCAACTTTAACCACCTCATCCACTGAATTCAGATTTAATTTCTGAATGAGAGCATTCATGACGCTGTCCATTCCCACCGGATACTTGGCGACTTCTAAAGGCACTCCAATGTCTTAATGAGGTCATTCTAACTGCAATGGCCACGCTAAGTCAAATCTCACAAATTAGAAAATAGAACATTCTGTAGAGCATTTTTGAAATTTTATTTTTAGCCTTTGTAAAGCAGCCCAGCATTTTATGGATCTTAAGTTTATTTCTAATTAATTTAATTAAAAAAATTAAAATTTAATAGTAGATAGTTTAAATATTATATAAAAAATGAAAGTATCTATTACCTTGTCAATTTGAAACAAGTGACTTATTGTGTTGTGTATGATTTTTATAATAAGATGAGTAATATATTAATTGGTTTAAAGTAATGTTGTTTGAATATTAATTTGTCAATATTATTAATATAATAGAATTTTATTATCACTTGACATATTAGAGATGAAATTGTTGAACTATTTTTAAAAATTTTACTTAAAATAAAAAGAACCTAATTCAACAAAGTTAGAATTATGTTGCAAATGTTAATGAAGGATAGACTCTTAGATGAGAATTAAAGTTCTATTTATGTCTTTAATAATTACATTTAAACATGAATACATTTAAAGATGTTAGAAATTACAAATATAATATTTCTTGACTAACCTATGAAGCAAACAGATAAAAAATAGATTTATTAAATATAATTATTCATTATCTTTTAAATGTTTTAAACCAATAGATTTTATTATTATTATTATAAACTATTATAATAAGGGTCTCTCATCTATATTTATCAGATATGACAATAAATAAAATAAAATAGTGAACAGATTCTAATAGAATGATAGATAAATTAATTTTGAGATTTTAAAAAAATTGTGAGAAAATATACCTTATAAATTTTGATCAGATTATTTTAATTCCAACATCTTGTTGGTTCATTTATAACCCATTAATAAATCATAATAAATGCATTATTATTCTACCTGATAAGATTTGAAAATAAATAAATTATATTTAAAAATTATTGGACAAAGACTTTTTAAGTAAAAGTAAAAATGTAATTTATCTTCAACAATTACATAATAAAAATGTAATTTTATAGGTTCATTTTTGTTATTAAACAATAATATTTGAAAACCCTATAGGAAGAAAAATTTGAAATTAGATTATGATTTTATACAAAATAGTTATAATTTCAACAAACAAAAAAATACATCAAAAAATAGAAAGAAAATTTTGAAAGTAGATCAATGGTTTTATAGAAAAAAGTTAGTTATAATTTCAACAAAAGAAAAGAAAGAATTTTTTAAATTGGCTTTTTATTTTATATAAAATAAATTGATCTATATTTTCATCAATTAAATTATATATATATATATTGTTTTATGATTTTTTAATTTAAATAAAAATAAGAAATTTTGTGTAAGACAATATAAATATATATATTTTTTTGTTGATAAAAGTGGCTGGGCCACTAAACTTTATTGAGAAAAGAAAGAAGACTCAATCCAATAATGGAGAGCCAAAGTTAAAAACAAAGAAAATAAAGTGCATACTAAAGTCCCAACCAGTGAATTCAAACCCAAGAGAGAAATGCTTTTACCACCCACCGACCCCTAGTCTAGCAGATGCTAGACGAGTATGCAAAGCTCATAGTAGGGAAATGAGTGAAAAACTTTTGATGACACAATTACGAATCATCACCCTTGGAGGATGAGCTGGCCTCATAATGGGAAAGAGGCATGGGATTATAAACATGAAGTGCCCTTGGATCAACAGAGAGTTCATATGCTTGATCCGATATCTTTGATCTTGCCGCCATATCAAATAAGAAGTGCAAAGCCATAAAAACATCGACACCAGCAACAAGGATGTATAAGAGTTATATTATGTGAGGATCTTTTAATGAGTTTTAGATTTAAATTACATTTAAAATTAAGGTATGATATAGGAAATGCAATACAAAATAATAAAGAATTATACATTGTGTAAGATAGTGTAATCAAAGGATGAAAATGACACACTCTTGGCAGAAAATTTGAATCACTCATTTAAAATGTGACTTATCACAAGGGGACAAAAGAGGCAATCTTTATAAGGAAATCCAATCCTAAAGAGGCTTTCAAAACTTTGTGAGGGGCAAACTTGTTGATGTTATTTTGAAAAGTAGGGAGTTTACTTAGACCAATAGAAGAATTGGCATTACCAACATCATTGAAATATTAGATAGATTTATACAAGCAGGCTTCACTCTTCCCACATTATGGATTCCACTATATCTCTTGTTTTAGATTTTGATCATTTTGAATCCTAATTACAATTATTGCAAGTTGTTCTGTCTTCTAGTGTTCATTTTAGTTTGAAAGTATATGATTTAGATGCAATAGCCTCCTAGAATTAATCAAAAATTGGTGGACTTTTGCCAAGGTACAAAAAGGATCCAAAATTCTAACTATGGTGAAGATGCTCTACTTTCTCAAACTTTGTCTGCAAGAGTGGAACAACACATCATTCAAGAATTTTTTTATGAGAAAGAAAGGATAGAGATGGACCTTGAAGCCTTACATGAAAATATTTTGTTGTACATGGAATATTTCAATAGTAGTATCTAAAAGAGAAAGAATTAATGTGTAAGTATGAGGAAAATCTCGTGAGGGAAATCGAAATTTCAATAGAGTTGGCTAGAAGTTGAAGAATTAAATATAAAATATTTCCACAATGCAACCAAAGCAAGGAGATCTCAAAATAGGATTTATTTAGTAAGATCTAAGAAGAGGTTATAAATCACATGAAGCAAGAAGACATTCAATAAGAGGTTTTCTCTCTCTTTGAGAATCTACTAGCCCACTTGATGCTTTAGACCTGATAAATCAAGATTTTTTCATGGATCATATCCTAGAGTTTTCTACAATGAAAGATATTCTAGGTCTTATGGCTCCCATATTTAAGGAAGAAGTGAGGCTATTGGTTTTTCAACTCCACTTTATAAGGACCTAAATTTTATTGGTTTCCATACATGTTTTTTATCAAAAAAATTGGGACATTATTAGTCAAGATATTTGGAAAGAAGTAGAGGATCCAAGAAATTCATGTTATATTCTCAAAGATATCAATACTACCAATATTACCATAATTCAAAAAAAAAAAATTAATTACAAACTCCTTTTCTAACTTTCGGTCAATCTCTCTGCAATATTTTTTATAAAATAATTTCCAAGGTCATAGAAAACATGCTTAAGATAGTCCTACCCAAATTTTTTTTGGATGAGCAAAACAGTTTCACCCTTAAGCATATTATTATTGATGGAATCATTATTGCTCACAAAAAATACACCCAATTGTTTCATCAAATCAAAACAACATGGAAATCAAGTTGGATATAAGTAAAGGATATGATAGAATATGCTGGAAATTTTTAACGAACATTATGAAAAAAAATAAATTTGGGAAGGTATTGATGGATTAGTTCTTCGATTGCATTTCAACTCCTAGATTCTAAATTCCTATTAATGGGAGTCCATGTGGGTTTTTTGAACCCACAAGGGGGCTATAATAAGGTGATCCAATTTTCCCTTCTTCTTTTTTTTTTTTTTCTAATGGTAGAGGCATTAGGGAGGGATATTAAAGCTTTGATGGCCCAAGGCTCTTCCAAATAGGAGTTCAAGTTGTTTATGGACTTCTTCTCATATCCCACCCATTATTTGTAGATCACACAATCCTTTATGGTAAGGCTTGTATGGAAGAAGCAAGGATCATAAAGTACTAGTTGGGCACAAATGTGGCATCCTTAGGATGACTAATTAACTATAGTAAATCAAGCATTTTTCTTCAAAACAAGGAAATTTATCCAAAGATAAATTGTCGCCTTATCTATATTCAATATCCTAAGCATGCTGGGGTCTCACTATTTAAAGGTGCTATCAAAACTAACCTATGGGAAGAAACAATAACCTCATGTAGAATAATATTAAAATATTATCTAATGATAAGTGACTAAATTTTTCTAGAAATATCCTTAGGATAAAGTTCATAATCTTTTCCATTTTAATTTACTTGATATCTTACATTCAAATAACTAATAAAGTAGGCAAGCGTTTGGAAGGAATTATGAAGAAATTCCTATGGGGTGGTTTAATGAAATAAAAATAATTTCACTCTACCAAGTGGGAAACCATTATAATGAGAATACGAAGGTTTAAAGATTAGATCCATTAAGAAAAAATACTTACAAACTTATTTGAGAAGATAAGCTAGTATTGCAAAATTATCTAGCATAAATATCTAGAGATATACCCAAGCCCTTTAGAATTAATTCCATTGCCAATCTACCAAGTGGCTCACACATTTGGAATCTCATGTTACAATTTATAACCCTAATGAAGGAGAACTTATCCATGATCATAAATAATAAAATAAATCATTTTTTTGGGACGAGTCTTGGAATAGATATCCATTGTAAAATAATCCTAATTTATATGAATGTAAATAAGTTTTATGTAGAGAATGGGGAACCAAAGTAATCAACTATTTGGAGGGGAACATTTTGCTTCTGAAGAGGAAATGGGTATGGAAGAACATAATCCTCTCTTTGTTCTTAGCCCATGAAAAGAAAAAATACATGAAAATTTTGAATAAACACAAATTTTACACCCCCTTGAAGAAGACAAATTTATATGGATTGTTCCTAAGTTAGGTTCATATATATATTGAAAATGAGATGCAAGAACCTCGACAAGATAAAGGGTGACAAGGATTGGATAGTGGATCTTTGTTGTAGATTATTCCTCCCCAAAGTAGGTGCAATACATGAATTGCACTTTCTAAAAGAATCCTCATATGAGACAAAATGAAGGAAATACATTTGGAAGATCCTTTGAGGTGTGTACTCTACAAGAGAGTGGAGGAATCTATGGATCACATAGTACTAAGGTTGAATTTATAAATGAATGTTAGACTTGGATCATTGACCACCTTGGTTATTATAGTGCACTTTCAAGTGACCTAATAGACCTATCTAAGTCATGGTTGAGAATGAAGAGGAGGGCCTTTTGGGGAGGTATTTTAATCATAGGTCCCTCTATCATGTTGTGGAACATATAGAAGGAAAAAATAATAGAAGGATCTTTAATCAAAAGGAATTAGATGTGGGGGATGTCATAAATAAAATTGGTATTGGAATGAGTGAAGTAATCAAATCCAATCTTGAAATATACATATTTGATATCTCTATCTTTCATGTAGTGGGAAGAGCTAGTAATAAAAAATTGGATGATTAGGCTACCCCTTATTCATTGGGTTGGAATGATCAAACATAAAGCAAAGAGAATGGGAAAAAATATATGATGGGCTCTCTTTCCCAGGCTCAATTAAAGCTCAATTTTGATGGTACATTTTAATGAAATCTGGGTGTGTCTAGTGTTAGATGAATCATTGAGAATGAGAATGATAATTTATTTTGGGCAATATCAAAAATATGTCCTTCGGAAAGAACGATGAGGTGTAGATGGAAATGCCTCTCATTGGGCCAATTCTATGTAAAAAAGAAAAAATAGAAACATTCAAAATGAAGAGGACTTGATGATTTGCAATAACAAAATAAAATAAAAAATCACTTAGAATTGGAAGTTGAAGAGTACATTTGAGTTAAAATGGAAAATCTTGGATAGGATGAAAGGTTTTAACTATAATAATATTATAGGGAAGTGAATAAGGTGGCATATGTGTTGGACAATAACATAATTAATGAAATCAAGGATATAATCATAGTACAAGACTCAAGTATGTGGAGTCATCTTAAATTGCAAGAATGACCCAAGTTGGAAAGTGAAGGACCATCATGATATTAACAAATGTACCATGTTGGGATAAGGTGGTACCTTATCCACTTCTCTCTATCGTAGTAAATCTTGATGAATCATTTGTGAATTGTATATTATAAAATGGGAATAATTTTTTCCTCTCCCATGTGGGATTGGGAACTTTAGTAATATATCTACCACCACACAAATAATATCAAAGGTGGAATATAATATTTCTCTAGAAGAAATCTCCTATTCCTGCAATGATTCCTCTTTCTAATAAAAACTTAGTATGTTGTTTTGTATTAAAGCTATGATCAAACAAGAGTTCCATAATAGCTATAATCATGTCTAATGAATGTGTGGAGGTGACTGATCACAAACATGACCATTTCTTCACTAAGAGCTTCATATTAAACATAGTCAACATGCTCAAGAAGACATAATTGGGGGGAGATGGATACTACAAACTATGTTCAAAAGAAATTTTGGGAAGTGATAGTGGAGCTTGTGGAGGAATATGACGCTATGAAAGGTGACAATATGGGAGGAGTTCACTTGAATTAGGTGCTCAAGAGGAATAGCTCTTTAAGTAAGTAATTTGTGTTGTTGTGGGTTGGGCTATTAAAAACAAATTTTAAAGAATATAGGAAGCACATTAAGGATAATTTGAATTTTTTAATTATAGAGATGGAGGCATGTATCAAGGATCTCATTGAGGGAATATTTTACATCTTGTTTAATAATATACATCAAAGTATGATTTAGAGGATGATGAAGAAGAGGAAGGTCTTATCAAGGAAACTAAGGAATAGGTATTTTATTGTCTGAACTAATAAGTCATGTTTAATTATTGTTTGAATTTAATATATTGGGCACTACCCTATTGTCAACATATAGTAAATAAGAATAAAATAAAACTATACATTGTGTAAGGTTAAATACTAACCAATTTATATTTATTCATCAATTCATGAGTTTCCTTATAGACTATATACCTACAAACTAATATTTTCTCATTTCCACTTTTCCTCTTGTTTATATCTTGTTCGTTGTGCATTCCCCCTCTTAGGATCATATTCCTTCTTACTTATAGGTTTTCTCTTATTCTTGTTTTGTTCTCCCTTACCAATCATTGTGCCCTTGCATGATTTACTTATTCTTATGTTTTCTCATTCCTACAACATTGATTTCACATTCTCTTATTGATTCTTACATTTATTTGTATATTTATTATTTTCCTTACCACACATCACCATTTCTATTTGTCCATGATGGGGGAAATATTATTATTTGATATCATCTGCAACCCATGTACTTACTCTACTTATCATTCAATATGCTTAAAACCTACTTATTACACCCTATATTTGTTATAGTTATTTCTTTACATGATTCAATCCTTACATATCTAGTTTATATTTACATTTTATGTACTAATTTTCCCTCTCCTTTAATTCCCTACATCCTCTAGATGCAACCAATTGTGAGAGGCATCTTATATTACTACCACTCCTATTTTGATTTTACTAATAGTTACTTATTGAGAGACATGTCTATCATGTCTACATGCATGGTGATCATCAACATGGTAACACTTGATGTATCATTTCATTCCATGATCATTATGCCAAGAAAAGTATTACCACTTTCCATAATACAATTTTTTTGTAACCCTAGTAGGGTGATCCCACAATAGTGGTTTACAATTTTTGGCCAAACTAGACACTGAAATGATTATTTTTAACTAAATCTTCACATTCGGGCACCTATAGAAATTAAACCATGAGGAATTTGAAGATAATGAAAACTAGAGTCTCATCAAATTTTGTCTTTAGATACTAAAAATATTTTTTTCAATTTTTTTGGAATCAAATTGCACTTCTTTTTCCATCTCCCACGAAAACTGGTTTTTTTCAGAAAACAACATTTTTAAAAAGTGACGCTCACCATATACAACATAACCTTTTTTGTATGAAGGATAAAATTCTAATTTTTTTGAATTTAGATTTGTAACTAGATATCTAGTACTTTCATTTGGTCTCATAGTTTTTTATTGAATATTTTTTCCTTAATCAAGTTTTAAAGTCAAACCAATTGCAATTCAAACATAGGTGGACTGTATACAACATAAATTTTTCTGTATGTATCGAAATTCAATTTTTTTTTTTTAATGGATCAAGGACATCAATATCCATCACAAACATATTTAAAAAAAATTATTTTGATAATCTGTTATTTTTCCACATGTGCAAAACAAAGAGATTGATTTTCGGTGAAAAACCTATGTTTAATAAAACTAAAAAAACACATACATAATAAAACCAAAACATATTAAAATTATATTCATTGGATAGCTTGTTATGAGGACTACCATCTTCTAGTTGGGTCTGTGAAGTCTCCTCCATTTTCATCCTTAACCCGAGCTTCGAAGGGCATAAATCTGCTAAAATTTGGTGGAAGAGGGGGAGAAGGGCAAAAAAGGGGGGTTCGAGTGAACCCCCTTTCGCTCGAAAGGGTGAAGGGGGGTTTGCATGAACCCCCCCTTTTTTTGAATTTTCCATTCGTTTCTATGAAGAAACGTGACATCATAGGGTTCGAGTGAACCCACCATGCAAAAGGGGGTTCGCTTGAACTAGGGGTTTGACCAAACCCCTCTTTTGAGTTTGTGAGAACTCCCTAGTTCGAACGAACCCTTTAAAACATGAAATTTTGAATGTGTGAGCATTTTTACAAATTTCCTTCCTCATCAAAATTGTAAACCACTATTATGGGTTTACCCCCTAATCTCTTCTAATTTATTCCTCATGATTTAAAGATAGTCATTTTAGTTTAAACAATTGTCCTTATCTTTACATGTGTGATAGAAGCTAACCATTGTATAGTTTTCTCTATTTTTCAAATTCCCAAGGAGCACACATGATAAGGACACATAGTACATGATGGGATATAGATGGGCCATTACTTTACATGAACTTGATTACCTTTTTGTATTTAAATATTTGTACTTTACATGCATTTGTGTGAGTGGTTAAATAATTTGTGATACATGATCATTATAGGATTCACAAGCATTACAAAGTGGGGGGGAAATGCAATGGTGAAACTTGCATACCCACATCAATTCCAATTTAGTTTTGGGTCAATTTTGATGAAACTATGAAATACAATTACATATTGATGAATAAAACAATCTCGTACAAAGTTGGGTCATTCCCTTATCTATCACCCATATCCATTTATACTTATTCCTATGCATTCAACCATATCTACACATATTCCTATATGATTGACATTTATTACAACTCTTTATCTAGACAATGATTCCCTTGATCCTACCATTTCCTCAAGTTCTAGATCAATATCATGTGTGTGAGATATCTCTTGCACTTGCAAAATTGACCCTTGAAATTCAAAAATTAAATTCAAATTACACTAACTCCTGCCCATTTTATTACCACCATAATTTGACATGATACAAGCTTCACATGATTTATTTATGTTTCCTTGTATTTAAAGTCGTTCAATGTACATTCATTTAATATCCAAAAAATTGGTGAATAAAATTCACATTTAAGAGGAGAATTTGAGGAATACTTTAAATAGAACACTAAAAATAGTCTAATTATGCATCACATCATTTTAAAGCATTTGCATTCAACTAAATACTCTTTTCCTCAATAAATTATGACTATAAAGTTGATATTATTAAGGGGGTCAACCCAGGAGAACATAAGCATTATAATTTGGTGATTGCCTTGAGGTATTTCTAAATATTGTTAATCCTTTACAATTATGTATAGGAGAATAATTTGAGAAAATTCAAAAAGTAGCAATTCAAAATTTACAAGATCAAATTGATAACCCATACCTAATATATTCATGCCCATGGAAATGGCCCATATTTATGGATTCAACCCGAACAAAGTTAACAAACTATTTTGATTTCAAGGAAAAGTATAAAAAAAGAGGAATTGGATTCAATCCTAAGGGAGGTGGAACTCAATGCCATATTAGACTCATCTTTTATATTTGTTGTAGAGTTAAGTGACATATACCTCTCATGTACTTTCCTAGATTACCATTTAATATTTTTAAATTATTTATTCTTAAAGTTGAATATTAAATAATTAATCTAGGTTGATTTACACCGATTTCTATGAACTTGATTTGATTAACCTATATTAAGCCCAGGGAAAGGTTACTTTCATTTACACTAAGGTAAATGAAAAAATCCTCTTATGAATGCTAGATATAGGGGGTTCTCCTACATCAATTTGTTGTCTTCTCTAGTTACAGTGGTGTAAGAAACTACCCTTCCCTTTATAAACTTATTGCAAGAATATTAATACTATATGAAGTTGAAAACAAGTCACCCACTATTCAAAGGTTATGCATTTTTTCACTTATGTAATGCACATACTTATGCTTTTTAAATTCAAATGATTAAATTATAAAATTTTGAATTCATAGATGGAACAATGGGTTTAGTATATAGTCAATATCAATTTATCAATAATTTGAATGATTCAAACCTCAAAAATATTTAATTTTCATGCCAAAAAAATTGAGGAAGTTGCTCCTTTTAAGTGTATTTTATCACAACTTTGTTTTTGTTGAACATATTCTAATTTTTAGAAATAGAGCACAATAATAAAATTTTCCAATAATAAATTTTTAGCTCCTACCATCTAGGAAAATTGAATTAATTAGTTTTTTCAAAGCTATGGATGAGATTATGACCAAAAATTTCTCTTTCCATTTATTTTTTGGATTTTTTCATGTCAATTTATTTAATAACATGAATTGGAAATAGAAAAATGAAAAGGAAGCATTGACTTGTTTGTATGGTGATGTGTTGTGTAATAAATCACCAACTTGATTGACAATGTTCAAGACACGTAATTTTAAAGAGTTTATATAGCACTTTATCTAATTTAGAAGTCTCTTTTGTAGTTGTAATTCAAACCATATAAGCCATTAACAAATGAAAATAAATCAAAATTTAAATTTTTTGGATGAGACAACTAATATTTTATATATTCAAGAATATCTACAATCACTTCCCATGTAAATTCTTTGAAATACATGCATTGAACCTCTTAACCACAAACACATTAAATCACCATTTCACTCTATGAAACCCCAATAAAAAACACATTATATGTTTCATGAAGTACAAACATTTCTACTCATTTGAAAAATATCCATCATATTGAATGCAGTTCAATTCACTTATTTAAATAAATATTGTTTGTGCACAAAATAGTATTGGATAAATAGTCCAAAACTAAAAAAGAGTTTATTGAACTTGAAGGAAACTTATCATAGGTTTCTAATTCATTTTATTGATAGCTTGAATATGTCATTAAAAGGTTTAATTTGTTTGGCAACAGTGATCCTATTTTACGAACTCAAGAAAAAGGGTTAAAATTAAAATGTTACTACATTATTTTTTTACTAGTAGAGATAAAATGTGAAGAAAATTGAAGATAGAACTATAGACACCTAAAATTGACTATCTTCATTGTTGGTGTACATATAGGTTTACCCATGGCTTACTTAAGCCTACTTAGGTGTCAAGGTTGTTGAGTTGTTATCTACCACCACTCCATGTTGAAGGAGTCTTTCCCTTCATTCATGGGAGGTTAGGAGTCTAAGTCCATGTTTGTGGTAGGTGATTTTACACCACTCCACTCCTATCCACATCTTGTGGATCTTGATTTCCTTGTTCTTTCCTATTTATGGTTGCTCTTTTAATCAATCTAAGTATGGGGTTTTACAACATTTTGTGCTTGATTAATATCTCTTTGATCCTGAAAATATTCAATCATTACTCAACTATTTCCCCTATAATTGATTCAATACAACCCTAATTATTTATTTAATTATCCCATTTTCATCCTTTTATTAATTAAATAATTTTAATTAATAAAATCATTGTTCATCACTATTCACCCACGCCTATTTCTAGCCTAAATAATTTAATCACCCTTCTCCTATAGTCCACCTTAAGTAAATAAATCCTATTATTTATCTACCTAAGTTTCCAATACTTTTTAATTTATTTAATTTCTCAAATCTCCTACACTTTTTATTAAGTGGGCTAATCCACTTAATCCCCTAATCACCCACTTGCACATACCAAATCCTAGTGAAACCCTCCTCAAATCATACACATCTCGATATGTGTACAAAAGCACCATGCTTTTCTACACAAGGCATGGGCCTTTATACATGTGAACATGGTCATGGTACCATGTCACATGGGTCAAAGGACTTACCCATCCCTCAAGGATACTCCCAAGTACCCTTTCCATGTTTTCCATCCACTTCCTCCATGGAGAGTCTCCACCATTGATTCTCCTCTTAATCCCTCTCCCTTCATATCCTCCAACCATATGAGGGAACTTGTCCTTCTCTCATCTCCCCATGGCTCTCAATAAATATGAGTCATTGATCTCACCTTTTGATCCTATCCATCCACTGGTTTCTCCAAATTCTATAACTTGGCATCAACCCAAGACATTTTCATCCACTACCTCTTATGCAACCTTATGTTGCTAGCAAGAGTACTCACATCCAACCATCCATAAGCACAACCACCTCGTCTTAGTGCAACAAGGGTTGGTTTTGGTAAAATCTTTCATTTTTTATTATGTTTTACTAACCCTTATATGTAATCATGATTGTTTCTTGTGTTTTAAGTAGAGTAGGTCAATATTGCTTTGGTTTACACCATTAGGATCAAAATCATATGTATACAAGAACAAATGAAAGTCATATGATACAAGATTGATTCTAGTAAATTGGTAGAGAGTCATGATGAAGCAAAAGATTTATAATCCATTGTATGAACTCAGTTCTAAAACTATTCATTTTACCTCTAGATTCAATTACTTCAAGATATTATTTCTAATTTGTCCAACCTTGATTCAAATCCAAACTATTAACATGTTTTATTGTTTTAATTAAAGAAAGAAGAATACACACATTATATTTATTTTTTATAGAACAACAAAGGCAAGACGTGCATATTATGATTGAGGACCCCCTTCTATTGTAATTTTTCCAAGATTAAGACACAAAAAAATATAAACACTTTTATATTAAAACCTTAGCTAGGCATATCTATAAGCCTACCTCAACCTTTTAATTGACTCTTCTCTATATTTGTTGTATCTTTAACATCTAAAGCTAAGAAATAATGTCAAAGGAACTTCGACATATTGACTTGGATTGTACCACCTTGTTGATATTATGCAAGCTCAGTGTAGCTTATACCTTGTAAAACTTCCACAATTGAGTTTGCCATCCAAACCTTTGTTATGACAAGATTGGCTAAGAAGCAGACCTAGTTGTGAGGAGAGTAGAATCAATAAAATTTACAATTAAAAAAATTTTGCACATTGGAGCTTAAAGTGAAAAATGAGAAAAAATAATGTTTTTAACCAAAAAAAAACATGTTTGATTCAAATCAAAGAGGTAGGGAAGGTAAGGAAGTAGAATATGGAAACCTTAGAAAAGGGATGAGAAGCTAAATCTACAACTTTTTATTTTTATGTTATAATATAAGCATTTTTTTTAATAACGATTGATTGATGATAATGTATTTGTCATTACTATTTTGAAATTCTAGTTACAACAAAACTTAAAATATTTATTTAAATAAAAATAAATTAAAAAATATTAAATATATTTTAAAAGATTAAAAATTATAAAAAATAATAACAAAACTTTAAAATGACTCATCAAAACTTTAAAAAATCACACATAAACTTTCAAAATCCTTTGCAATTTAAAATTTATATGTTACACACTAAACTCATTCCTATTTTATAAACTATTCATTAACTATTATTTTCCAATTCAAAATAAAACTAGAAGCCCAAGTCCCGTCCATAAAACCCTAAGCTTACATGGTTATATTTGAGTTATATCCAGCGATAGTCATGGAAAATATGGAAAAGCAAGCAGAAAGTGAGGTTCATTACTTACCCTTGAGTTATATCCATGGACCAGCCTGACCGAGAACA
>CM021108.1:361854124-361944171 GCA_007115665.2 Sequoiadendron giganteum | reverse complement strand
TCTTTGGTATCGAACTAAATGAACACAAAAATTTAGGCATGGACAGATCTGTTGAAGGGCATGCTTCCACCACTGGATCTCTCCTCTTGGGTATTGATCTGAATGGCTATAATGTTTGAGAAACGATTGTTTATAGGGACTCGACTCATTTTCGGGATATCTCACATGAGTTGGATCCACGTGATAAAAGAGGAATGATCAAGCCAGGGGTGCTCAGCATTGCAGCGGCCTCCTTCAGACACCATGCTGAGTCTGCATAGCCTTTGGAAAATATAGGGATGCGTATGGAACTGCTCTCGATTTCTGTTTTCAAGCTTGGCCAGATTTCTTCCCCTTTTTCCAATTTGTCATCGTCTTTATAGACATTGAGTCCTGCTGCAGAAAGAGATTGAAAGAGATGATCAACCAGAGTCTTTCTCACATCTTCTTCCCTAAAACTCGAAACACATGATACCTCTTATTGTTTTGGAAGGAAAGCTTAGCTGAGGGAGGCTTGTATTCTTCCATCTTAGAGCTTACTAATGGCAGAAAGAAAACAGAGGATTCAACTCAAAATCTCAGATCTGGAACTCACTGCAAATGACGCACTGCCTTGCCATAAGTAGACTGCAAATGACAGCCAACATATGCGATCCTGAAGTGACTTTTCTTAAAGATACTTTTATTCTTTGATCCGTGCCCACTCTCGTTACTTTTTCCCGTGTTTGGTCTGCTTCTTTTTAACTTTTTTTATTCTCACAATGTGTGCGAAGTCGTCATTATCCATTTCAGTTAATAATAATAATAAATAATTATCTATGCATACATTAATGGAGCCGGCTAACTCCTAGAAAAAATTCACTTATGTACATCGAAAAACGCATGAAAAACATACATAAGAACATACATGGATACATACATAGTATGATGAGAGGTCGTAGTGCGGGGCCCGCCAGACATCTGAAACTAGCGGACGGGACGAAACATCCGAGCGATGGTCAAGCGAGAGTTAACGGCGCCATCAGGTGGGTTTTCCCGACCGTTTCTGGGAGAAAAAGCGGGCGGATTAGCTTCTTCGGCAAGTTTATTTTGTCCGGTGCGGGAAAAGTGGAAGGGAATGATGTGGGCCTTTTTTGTTTCAAGAAAGCAAGGTGAAAATACTATTTGTTTTTTTTCCTGTCTGCATGTTGAAAGAGAAAGCTAAAGGTCTAAGTGCACGTGGACGACTTCGAGGAGAATACCAACCAAATAAGCTGAAGTGTGGAGTGCATGTAAAGGATTTGGAGGAGAACACCGACCAAATTGAGGTGAGGGGTAATTTTGTTGCAAGCAGAGGGTTTTACAAGATCTTTTAATTTGAAATTTGGGAAACACAATGTGGAGTATTGCAGTTTCTTGAATGTCTTCAAAATCACACATTCCATTGTTGTGTTTAAATTTCGCACCATTGAAAAAATAAACTGCAAAAAATAATTCTGAATGGGAAACACAGTGTTGGATTTCAATAAAAAAATTGTACAAAATAATTCTAAATGGGAAACATAGTGCTGGGTTTCAGTTATTTGAATCTCCTTGTTTAAATGTAGAGGGTTTTACAAGATCTTTTAATTTGAAATTTGGGAAACACAATGTGGAGTATTTCAGTTTCTTGAATGTCTTCAAAATCACACATTCCATTGTTGTGTTTAAATTTATGTTGATTGAAAAAAAAGTGCATAAAATAATTGTGAATGGGAAACGCAGTGCTGGGTTTCAGTTGTTTGAATCTCCTTGTTTATATGTAGAGGGTTTTACAAGATCTTTTAATTTGAAATTTGGGAAACACAATGTAGAGTATTTTAGTTTTTTGAATGTTTCAAAATCACACATTCCATTGTTGTGTTTAAATTTTTCACCATTGAAAAAAAAAACTGCAAAAAATGATATTAAACTACTATCTTATACTACTAATACATAAGGAAAGAGACGAAAGCCATAAATTTTTTCACCAAAATAATAGACCAAGGCCTAAGTACATGAAAAAATCCAATACCCACCTTGGACATCAATGAATTCACATGGATGTCATATGGGCTCAATCAATGAGACCCTAAATATAAAATAAAATCACAAAGACATGTTCGACCCATAACTACCTATGGATTAAATCCCTAAATATAGTTCTCTATTTTGGAGCCACTAACAAATGTGGGACCCATTTTTATGACAAGATTCTCAACTTCTTCTTCTAGTACTTAAGAAAGGGAAAATACTTTAAATGAGTCTAAAGTCAAATGTAATATGAAAAATAATGCCAAGGTTACTATTAAAATATAAATAAAAGATACCTCTATAATTATACACTATAGGAATCTAAATTCACATTCTAAGAGTGTTCAAGATGCATGAGATAGAAATATGATTACAATATAAATAGAATCTTAATCCAAGCGATGTATTTGTACAATCCTTATCAAACAATGTCACTTTAATTTCAATTTTAGTAACATCCATATTCACCTATTTATGAATTTTCTCCATCCTTAATTTCATTCTCAATTTCATTCTTGAACCACTTTAGGAATCTATGTTGAAGATTAAAACCATCATTGAGTGATTTCATTTAGGCCATAGTCTCCTTGATATAATTATTATTCCTTTTAGTTGTTGTTTATGTATTCTTAAATCTAGGGTTATCAATAAAATCAATTGAAGAACCAATGATATCTAGGTATTTTCCTTTTGTATTAGAGGGAGGGGAAATGATATCAATAGGGGAAACATTAGATGGATCACCTCAACAATAAGATTAGAGGGGGTAGGACTTCTACTAATACTAGCTCTATATATAGGTCTAATAAGTTTAAAGAAGGTAACACTAGGAATAGTGAAGATTTAGTGGGATCATTTGTAGTTTCCTCACCAAGACTAGACCTCTTGTAAGATTTAAAAATATGGGAACTATAGGGAGAAATTTTAGTGATCACATTTTTTCGGGGTTAGAGAATCTTTTCCCACATAAAAGAGACTTGATTCTTATAAAATAAGAGCACTTTTTCATTAACAACCACCCTATGGTTGGATTTGAGAAGTAAGGAATTGGATTTATCACAATTATAAAGTTAAATTATAAAACCTTGGTGTAGTGGACCATTTTTTCTCACCTAGAATCTCATTCATGACTTATTTCTCTCTATATAATGAAAGCTACAAAGCAAAGCTAATAGGTAATTATGCCTTATATTGTTTACAAAGGGAAAGTTATTTAACAAAAGATAGATAATTTATACTTCTCATTTAGGGTAAAATATTTAATGAGAAAGAAGTTGAATTCATTTTAAGGAAGAGCCTCCTTGAAATATCTTAATTATCATTTAATGAGCTTCTCAAAGCCTTTTACAAAAGTGTCAATGTTTTCTTTTCTTTCACATTTGCTTGCTTGATGGGTCTTGGCTCTTTTCTTAGACATGCTAGCAACTACAATGTTGAACTCTTTAGAGTCTTAAAATTTTAGATCCCTCACAATAACCTTCTTACTCTTCCATTGTACAATGAAATCTCTATGAACTAATGGATTGTAACTATCTATGTATTATATAAATGGATTTAGCTCACCCTTCGCAAGGATTGCCAAATAGTAATTTTTTTATTGTATTATTGACAATAATAAGCCTCTATTCATAGTCTCTCATCTCCCATGATAATATTCCAAATGTACTAGTCCATAAACAAGTAGAAAATGATGAAATTATTAAGTCTCATTGGAAAAAATGAAAAAAGTTGATTCCGAAAGAGGGATCAATAATGAGATTGATTGATAGGTAGTATCCTTTACAAATAAAGAGAAAAATAGTGATATCATTGACCTCCAAGTTGTAGATTGTGATAAATCTAAAGGAGTAACCCAAATTTAAATATTTTGATAAACTTCAATTATTATCAAGTCATTCAATAATTTTCCCAAGATCACATAATTGCAATCAGACCCCACTTCTCATAATTATTCCACAAGTAATTTTACTAGGAAAAGATTTTCCATCATACCAATGCGATGTTTTCCATAAAACAACTCATATTGTGTAAAGAAATAGTTTTTCCACTACCTCCATGGTAGAGATGATCAATTGTTTCCTCATTTATGGAGTGAATTTTCTTATAGCTTTTAATAATTTTTAAGATATTCCAAGAGGGGGAGAAAGGTAATTGAGGTAGTTTAAAATACCAAGGGAATCTCCATTCATCATAAGAGTGAAAACTTGATACTTAGATAGAGTAGGAGAATAAATATTCTAGAAAAATATAAAAAATAGACTCAACATTATTCTCACAAAGATCACACCTATTGGGGATTGTAATGGCTCTATTTTTAAGATTATCAATAATCAATAATTTACTCTAACAAGCAACCTGCTAGATGTCATTGAATTTATGTAATATATTCTTGTTCAAAATCTTCTTCTTTTCAAACACCTCAACATGTATATCATGTTAAAGGAGATAAGTAGATGCAATAGTACACTTCCATATGGAAGAACCCAACCAAATGGTCTATTTTTTCCTATTAAACTAGACTATATAGAATTCTTTAACTTCTCTATAAGGTACCTAATAAAATATTGATTGAGATGATTTAGAGGAGTAAATAAATTAATCAAATTTCTACATTAAGTACCATATTCCTAGTAATTAGCCACACACTATCAAAATAAAGAAGAAAGACCATTCTTGATAGCTAAACAAGGGATTACAAAATTACGAAGAGTGTTTCCCAACCAAGAATCATACCGAAATCTAGCCTTCAACCCATTTCCTACATTTCAAATTGGTCTCTTTCTTATGAGTTATCTATAATTTTATACTTTAATTCATATAAGTAAGATATTATTAAGTTATCCAAATTTGAAAAATCAATAACAAGTAACCCATTGAAGTATTTAGCCTCCACTATATTAGTTCAATTGTTATTCTCTTTTGCAAGTCTCCAAATAATTTTGAACGGGAAACACAGTGCTGGGTTTCAGTAAAAAAACTACACAAAATTATTGTGAATGGGAAACACAGTGCTGAGTTTCAATTATTTGAGTCTCCTTGTTTAAATGTAGAGGGTTGTCTCATGGTGGGTTGCTTGCTTCTTAAAACCCATGGTTTTGCAATATGGAATGTTACAATATAGTATGACTGTCTTCCAAACCACACATTCCATTGTTGTGTTTAAATTTCAGTCGATTGATAAGAAAACTACACAAAATAATTTTGAATGGGAAACACAGTATTGGGTTTCAGTTATTTGAATCTCCTTGTTTAAATGTAAAGGGTTGTCTTATGGTTGGTTGGTTGCTTCTTAATGCCCACGATTTTTTAACATGGAATGTTACAAAACAATATGAATGTCTTCCAAATCACACATTCCATTGTTGTGTTTAAATTTTGCACCATTGAAAAAAAAACTGCACAAAATAATTATGAATGGGAAACACAGTGCTAGGTTTCAGTTATTTTAATCTCCTTGTTGAAATGTAAAGGGTTTTCTTATGGTCGGTTGCTTGCTTCTTAACACCCACGGTTTTGCAAAGGTGGCATAATTTTGATCCCAGGTTTTCTTCGACATGGTGCTTCCTGGTGAAGTTACGGAATGGGAAATCGAGCCAGTACTAGTCATTCAACCTAATTTAATGTGGCTCGAGGAGGAACAACTCGACATTGTTTCTGAGCTACGTTCGCTTGCATGGAAGGAAAAGTCTAGCTACTTTGAATATTAGAGGGTGATCTATGTCTTAGATAGAGAGGAAGAGTGAGCCAGATTTAATAATTTGCTTAATGAAATGCTTTCGGAGATTTTCTAGGCTCTAGCTCCTCTGGTTGTTTAGCGAACTTGGTTTCTTTATGCAGTTGTCAACAAAAACGGTTTATTTTGACAGAAATTGAATCTTTACTTTACATGCATGAAAATTTTATAATTATGAATGGTGACCAAAATCCTAGGGTGTAATGGAAATAGTGTCCGTTTCTTAATGAATTATTGCAACCTTGGCCGTTTTTAAGGAGGATTGTGAACAATTATTGGAGAAAAAAAAAAGGGGAGGAAAGAAAGAGATGAAAAGGGGGGAGAAGGGCATTTTCTATTTTTAGACAATTTTGTTACGCAACCATGGAGCCTTTGAACCCATATTTTGTATTGAGAAAAAAGGGAATAAGATTGAATCTTTGAGTTTGTTAATATTTTCTTGATCGTAAATGTCTCTGTGCTTTTGTGATCATTCTTCAATATGATATTTGTTGAGTCGAATTGTGTTGATGTTTTATTTGCTGAATCTATGAATTCTAAAAGAAATCATCTTGTGAAATTAGTCTATTGTTTATCTTTCCTTGTCTCATGGTTGGTTGCTTGTTTCTTAAATGGTTGTCTCATGGTGGGTTTCTTACTTCTTAACACCCATAGTTTTGCAACATGGAATGTTACAAAATAGTATGAATGTCTTCGAAATCACACATTCCATTGTTGTGTTTAAATTTTAGTTGATTGAAAAAAAAAATGTACAAAATAATTATGAATGGGAAACATAGTGTTGGGTTTCAGTTTTTTGAATCTCCTTGTTTAAATGTAGAGGGTTGTCTCATGGTGGGTTGATTGCTTCTTAAAACCCATGGTTTTGCAATATGGAATGTTACAATACAGTATGACTATCTTCCAAATCACACATTTCATTGTTGTGTTTAAATTTCAGTCGATTGTTAAGAAAACTGCACAAAATAATTCTAAATGGGAAACACAGTGTTGGGTTTCAGTTTTTTGAATCTCCTTGTTTAAATGTAGAGGGTTGTCTCATGGTGGGTTGCTTGCTTTTTAAAACCCATGGTTTTGCAATATGGAATGTTACAATACAATATGACTGTCTTCCAAATCACAAATTCCATTGTTGTGTTTAAATTTCATTCGATTGAAAAATAACTGCACAAAATAATTGTGAATGGGAAACACAGTGTTGGGATTCAGTTATTTCAATCTCCCTGTTTAATTGTAAAGGGTCATCTCATGTTCGGTTACTTGCTTCTTAACACCCACAGTTTTGCAACATGGAATGTTACAAAACAGTATGAATGTCTTCCAAATCACACATTCCATTCTTGTGTTTAACTTTCGCATGATTGACAAAATCAATTGGAAATAAGAAATGTGATTTGGAAAACACGGTGTTGGGTTTCAGTTATTTGAATGTCCATGTTTAAATGTGAAGGGTTGTCTCATGGTGGGTTGCTTGCTTCTTAACACCTACAAGTTTGAAACATGAAATGTTACAAAACCGTATGAATGTATTCAAAATCAAACATTCCATTGTTGTGTTTGAATTTCACATGATTGAAAGAAAAGTGCAGAAAATTATTGTGATTCAAAAAACAGAGTGTTGGGTTTAAGTTATTTGAATCTCCATGTTCAAATGTCAAGGGTTGTCTCATGGTAGGTTGCTTGATTCTTAACACCTACGGTTTTGCAACATGGAATGTTACAAGATAGTATGAATGTCTTCCAAACCACACATTCCATTGTTGTGTTTGAATTTCACATGATTGAAAGAAAAGTGCAGAAAATAATTGTGATTCGGAAAACACAATGCTGGGTTGTTGGACTATCTAATTTCTAGCATACGTTTCTGTTATATTTTATGCATAGCTTGATTGAATTTATCACCTTTAATTTTCCTTGGTTGAAGCCGGAACGTCCTATTGGTTTCACGCGGGTGAGAGAAATGCAAGCACATTTTATCTATGTTTAATGAATGATTTTTTTCTTTTTCTTCACACAATCCACACTAATTTTAAGTATTCATCCAATGTTGTGATTTCCTAGAATGGGGAGAGGTTTGAAATGGAAGAAGCTAGACGAATCACAGGTGCAAGATGTACAAAATGGAGGCTCTCCTTTTTTGTCTTCCGATTTGGAATGGGCTGCTATTTTTGTCAACAAGGATAAGGTCCCTGACCTTGTTGCAGCAATTCCTCTTATGAGACTTGATCATTTCATTCATGGTGAAATGTCCGTTGAAGGTGTAGAAACCAAATTTGTGGACAAGAAAATAAGAGAACCTACCACCTCATGTCCCGTCTACGACAAAAATTATAGCAAAACAATTTTGTATAAGAGGTTTGTATATATCGACATTCATTTCTATGGTCGAATGATATTTTACTCTCTCTTGGTTGAACATGATGAGATGATACCTTTCTCGCAGCTACTGGTGTCAATATAGTCCTGAAGGCAAGAGAGACCAGCCTCCACCAAATAAGAAATGACATAAGACATTTATACAAATGTGAGGTTGTCAATACCACTTCATGGTAAAGGTTATGGAAGGAAAACCCGATGTTGCCTATATTATCTACAAAGAAATGTTCCACGTAGATAAAAATGGTGAATTTTTCCATGGCATTCATGACACAAGTGGAGAGAAGCATTCTACGTTTTCCGCTAATCTATCCATGGAGTGCAAAAGCTATATTGAAAGCCTTTTGCTCATGGAAATCAGTGTCAATGCAATAATGGATAGACACATCAGTGATCCTATGTTATGTGGCATGATTTCCAAGAGAGATCAATTCCTTACAAGAAAGGATGTAATGAATTCCTGGCGAAAGGTGCGTTCTACTCATGCACAAAAACACAAAGTTGATTCGACAAGTATCCTACTGTGGAGTGGATAGGACTTTGACAACTTCTTCTACTTTCAATGGCCTGATAGGAACAATATGCCTTTTGTTATTGGGGTTCATACTCCATGGATGCTGGATAGGATGGTTAGCTGCTCGCATAATTCAGTCATCTCGATGGATTCCACTTTTGCAACTAACAAATATGAGGCGAGGCCTTACAAGCATTGACAAATAGTTCATCGTGTTTTCAATGATCTTCTTGGCTATAAACTTCACAATGCTCATGCTGAGTTGTTCTATCTACAGTACCCATTATATACTCTCCTCATTTTTGACAAGCAACAAAGTGGTGTGCCGGTTGCATGGGTAGTCTCCTCATGAAACAAGATTGAGGACATCTTTGCGTGGCTACACGTATTGCTCGAACGTGGAAGAAGAGATAGGCTTGATTGGAGAATCAATTCATTTTTGACCGATGATGCGACTGCAAAGATCCAAGCCATACAATATGTGCATCCCTTTCTTCATTTGTGTAACTTTCTCATTTTCTATTCATTTTCAATGCCACTTTCTCATGCAGTCAAGCGGTAAACAATATTGTTTGTATTGTCTATTAGGGTTGTCTTTCAATGTCATGTGCTTCTATGCCTTTGGCATGTCAAAAGGGCTTGGCTAAAGAATGTATATAAGTATGTAGCCAAGGAAAGGATAATGGACGTCTTTCGTAGTCTTGGCACGATCATGATGGCAATCGTTGACACCGAAGATTGCATCACTCAGCTATTGAACTCTTTCTTTCAGGAGTTCAATGATCAGCCCTGATTCTTAGAGTACTTCAAGAAGACTTGGTGCAAAGGAGAGGGTCGAATTGGTGAGTTGAAAATTTTTGTCACCTCACATGATTCACACCATTCAAATTCTTTGATGTCACATCTAATATGTTGTGGCTTACTTGACTATTGGATTTTTTTTTTGCAGCCATGTGGGAAAAAAATTGCAAACTATTCCCACATGCCAACCAGGATACGAATGCAGCCATTGATTCGTACCATTGCGCACTAAAAACTCGGTACTTGTGCGATCGTTCAAAAAAATGCAATAGGAGAATAGACTATTTGTATTACACACTTGTGTATAAAATGGAACCATTTTATAGGCAAAAGGAAAAGTTGCAGCATTATTGTTTTTTGACAAACAAAAATTATTTAAATATGCAATCTAGTGTGGAGCGGGCCAAGGCAATTCTAGACAATGATTGTATTCCCGATGAAATAGATCCTGGATGGTACTGGGTGAAAATTCAAAGTAGGTCAATGCACTACCTTGTTTGGAAATTTTGGGAGCACCTTTTTGTTTGTGACTGCCCTTGGAGTTTGTAGGGAAACACTTGCAAACATGTCGTCAAGGTTGCTCACTTGATTAAAAGATCATCTTTCGTTGAAGGGGTGGTCCATGGTAAGTGAATTTCAATTCGAATTGCATTACTTTATTGGAGTCAATTATGTTTTTCATTTTCTATAGCCTAATACAAATTTATTTTGTGTGCTCATTTAGACGGGGGAGGTCAACCAATTGATACAGGCATAGATTTGAACGAGACACTGTTAGAGGGGGCCATAGAAGAAAATGATCCTAATGTTCTAACCCCTATGCAAGCTCCTTCTATGACTCATGTATATGATGAACATGTGGTGACAATTTCTCTTTAGAATGACACTAACGAACTCTTGGAGAAAGTGATGCGTACACTGCCACAATCTCTACAACAAGTGCAGTCATATGCAAAATGCGTGGATAGGTTTGTAGATGACCTACGACAATCAAATGCATTTCCATTTGAATTCATTCTGGATCCTGATCAAGCTGCAACTACCACCATTCGCATGTGTCCATGGTTTAGTGCAACTAGGGATCGTCGTCGATGTCCAACCCAGCATTCGAAGCATTCCGCACAATAGTCAGATCACCGAACCCATTTGGATGACTCCTTTCCATTGTCTGCAAACAATAGTTTGAATTTGAATGTCAATATGCAATGTGAGACTTCAGGTGCAATTGCTATGGATGTGGCAGAGGATACAACATCTAATACGGGTGAGTATGAGAAAACCCATTTCAATTTCTTTATTGTAATAGGAAATGGTATTGTAGATTCCTTTTTTCCAGTATGTGCTTGTACCACATCATAAACTTTATGATTTCTTTTATGGATTTTTTTGTTCACTTCAGCATTCCAATCTCGGGAAAGGAGTCCTCATCGACGACTGTCTTTCGTGGGTGTAAACCCAATGGAATATATGGTTCGAATTTAATAACTTTTCTTACATAAGTCCAATTTTTGGTATAACATTATGTAATTTAAGAAGTGTAGTTGTTGAATCATGCAAGGGAAGTGAACCATTCAATGTTTGGTTGCTGATCTTTAGAAAATAAATAAGATTTCCAATGAAAAAGGATGCATACAAGCTGGTAACTGAGGAAAGTGCATTCAAAGGGGTTGAAAGTTTGTTCCTAAATCATGGACAAACATTTGTAAACATGTTTCATATGGTGGTAGAGCATGGGAAGGTTTGGAATAAAGTATTCTATTAAAGCCTCATTTGATATAGCTTTCTTTGTGCATAAAGTAAGGGTTTAGTAGATCAGCATTGGCTTGAGCCTTTGTATTCATAAACGTATATGATTCCTAAGTTATGAGAGTTGTCAAAGGACTATTTCAAGTCGTTAGGTGTTTTGATGATGATTTAAGACCTACTCCTTTGTAAATTTGGGCAAATTGAGTGCATTTCCAGTGGTAGACTCATGTTTCCAAGCATTCTTTTCAAAACAATAGCATCTCAATTTGTGATATGTAAAAATTGGCACAAATGGGTTTCTGGAACAGCAAATACCTTATGGAACAAACACTTCAAACAAGCTCTTCTTTGCTTTCGTGGACCCCAAAATAGGCCTATTTTACAAACAGACTAATTAAGCCTAAAACACTCTTCAAACATGACTAATTAAGCTTGCAAAAACTTAATCTTACCTTAAACTTTCATACCCCCAAGTTTGATAGACATTCACTTACTAAACCCACCATATTTTAGATAGTTAAGTTGACAAATTTGAGTGTGTTTTCCATCATGCAACTGTTATGTGTATTTTGTTTTTGGAACATATGAAGACATATTAAAATGGAATGTTTTGTGAAAGAAAGGGTTGCCACAAAACAAGAAGGTGAACTTCGAGACCTTGTTTTGTTACAGTCTGCAGAAAATAAAAATGTCAGGAACAACCCACTGTGTTTTCCATCCTGCAACTGTGATTATTTCTAGGGGTTGTTAAGAGTTTCAGATAGTTAAGTTGAAAAATTTGAGTGTGTTTTCCATCGTGCAACTGTAATGTGCATTTTTTTTTTGGAACATATGAAGACACATTAAAATGGAATTTTTGTGAAAGAAAGGGTTGCCACAAAACAAGAAGGTGAACTTCAAGACCTTGTTTTTTTACAGTTTGCAGAAAATAAAAATGTCAGGAACAACCCATTGTGTTTTCCATCCTGCAACTGTGATTATTTACAAGGGTTGTCAAGAGTTTCAGATAGTTAAGTTGACAAATTTGAGTGTGTTTTCCATCGTGCAATTGCTATGTGCATTTTGTGTTTGGAACATATGAAGACATATTAAAATGGAATGTTTTGTGAAAGAAAGGATTGCCACAAAATAAGAAGGTGAACTTCGAGACCTTGTTTTGTTACCGTCTACAAAAAATAAAAATGTCAGGAATAACCCACTTTGTTTTCCATCCTGCAACTGTGATTATTTGTAGGGGTTGTTAAGAGTTTCAGATAGTTAAGTTGACAAATTTGAGTGTGTTTTCCATCATGCAACTGTTATGTGCATTTTGTGTTTGGAACATATGAAGACATATTAAAATGAAATATTTTGTGAAAGAAAGGGTTGCCACAAAATAAGAAAGTGAACTTCGAGACCTTGTTTTGTTACAGTCTATAGAAAATAAAAATGTCAGGAACAACCCACTGTGTTTTCCATCTTGCAACTGTGATTATTTGAAGGGGTTAAGAGTTTCAGATAGTTAAGTTGACAAATTTGACTGTGTTTTTCATCGTGCAACTGTTATGTACATTTTGTGTTTAGAACATATGAAGACATATTAAAATAGAATGTTTTGTGAAAGAAAGGGTTGCCACAAAACAAGAAGGTGAACTTCGAGACCTTGTTTTGTTACAGTCTGTAGAAAATAAAAATGTCAGGCACAACCCACTGTGTTTTCCATCTTGCAACTGTGATGTGCATTTTGTGTTCGTAATAGAAATATATTTTCTACAATTCATTAGTTCAACTCATGTGATTGCAACAAATAGAATGCTCAAATTATTTTCCATGTTGGAAAAGACACTATCCATACAGAGTTACTTAGTTATGAAAAGTTTTCTTTCACTTTCAATTTTTTTTATCACTATTTTGTGTGTTTCTAATTAGAGAATGTTGTTGTATGTGTTGAAATTTTTGTTCTCTTTCCATTCAAGCATTGTTCTTCCCATTGTTCAACTCGTGCGTTGCCATATGCCCATTGGAGATACTGCACGTGCTGCCTCGTTCAGTTCAAAACAATAAGTACAATCTCTTTAGTGCATACATTATCTATATCTTCCACTTTGCTCGCTTATTTTTTCACTGTTTCCATTGCATTGACAATGTCTTTCTAATTAGAGAATGCAGGTCTACCTTCTAAAAAAGTTGTTTTATCTTTCATTTCAGGAATTTTACAACCTGTTGCTATAGTTCTATAGAAGATGTCCCATAGTTCTTGAGCATGGGTGGCTAGTTGGTTGACCAACTACCACCTATATCTGCCATGCAATATTCTTGCTCAAATTGAGGAACTCATCCTCCCATACAGGTTGTGGGAAAAGATGTTAAGGATAATTAATAAAAAAGGGCCAAACCACACAGATTTGCACTATGATAATTATGCTCATTTCTTCAACAAATTATTTGGTGTATGGGCACATATGGGCATTGACATTCAATATTACAATCTACAAATAGAGATTGTCAATTTATGTGATTGGCCATTGTCTGTTTACCTAGAAATTCGAGACCTTTTCCTAGCTGGATGCATTTGGAAGGTGTGCATTAGATCAACAGTTATCATACACACACACAATCTTATGGATCAACTGAGCATGACGTTTATGAGATTCCTCAAGGGGGAATCTTTAATTAGTAATCACAAAGGTCCTGTGGAGGAATGGTTGTTGGCCATGTTCAAATTCAACCACATTGTCAGGTTTGAGATCCACCGTGTTAGGCCCTCCTTCAGGCTGCTACATGTGAATTACGGGGTGCCAAAATTGTATGTTGTTAATTCCACCTTGACAATCAGACTGTGACAAATGCTTCTAGATGCTGAGAACACAAAGATTATACGTGTTCATAAATGGTTGACATAGTCCTCAGTGTTACTAGTATTAAATGTGCATTGTAATTTTCTTCAAATTGTATAATATTGACTCTATTTTTTTTCATATTTCATTGTGTGATGTGCATTGTTCTTATAAAATTTGACGGTGAACTTGAATACACTATTTTATTACAGTCTGTGTTTTCCATTCTACAACTTTTCTTGTGCATCTTCTCTTGGAAATGTATAAGGATATTGAAATGGAATGCTGAAATGGAATTTCAAAATATGTAAATGTCTCTATACATTTGTGACTTGATGAGTTTTGTTTGTAGAATATCAGTCCTTGTTGTGTAATTTTATTTTGAAGAGGTTTTTGGGCATAGGTGACTCCATTCCAAGATAGGGATTGGTGAATTTATGAGTATTTGGAGACCATTAATTGACTGTCCTTTCAAGACAAAATTCTAAAAAGGTGTAGATTGAATAGTATGTGGAGTGTTTGGAATTTCCTTCCTTGAAAGGCTAAAAAGACATTGAAGATTCATTTAAACAGAGTATTTTACATGCCATGGAACTAAGTTAAGAGTGTAAGAGAGTCTTTTGTTGTTGTCTGTCAAATTGAATGATTAAAGGAAACCTAATTAGGTCGATTAAGGATAGTCTATTTTGAAAGTTCACATATGGAGATGTTTAAGTTAGGGATTTCTTTCTATTAGTCGTTTGTTCTTGGCTAAAAGGTGGAGTTTACCAATTTAGTCATCTGATCTGTTTGCAATAGCATAGCGAGTTGAGTTGTTTGACCCATGCAATGTCATCAAACGTTTCCTGCAAGCAAGGGTAGTTATAAAATATGTAGCTCAACTTCAATACATTGTCTTCTTATGGTGTGCATGACACTAATTACTATCTTTGAACAAGATTTGAAAAGTCTGGGACAACCCATTGTGTTTTCCATCCTGCAACCATTATGTAAAATTTGTGTTTGAAACATGTGAATAGATAGTGAACAAGACTATTTTTCTTAAAGTAAGGGGTTTCATAAAACAAGAAAGTGAAGTTGAAAAAAATATTTTGTTACAGTCCGAAAAAAATAAGAAGTGAACCACAACCCACTATGTTTTCCATGATGCAACTATTATGTAAATTTTCTGTTGGAAACATATGAGAAGATATTGAAGAAGAGTGTTTTTCTCAAAGTAAGGGTTGTTAAAAATTATGCAGCTCAACTTCAATATATTGTCTTCTTATGGTGTGCATAAGACTAACTGTTATCTTCGAACAAGACTTGAAAAGTTTGGGACAACCCACTATGTTTTCCATGATGCAACTATTATGTGAATAATGTGTTGGAAACATATGAGCAGATATTGAAGAAGAGTGTTTTGCTCAAAGTAAGGGTTGTTAAAAATTATGCAGCTCAACTTCAATACATTGTCTTCTTACGATGTGCATAACACTAATTTTTGTCTTTGAACAAGATTTGAAAAGTATGGGACAACCCATTATGTTTTCCATCCTACAACAGTTATGTAAAATTTGTGTTTGAAACATATGAAGAGATAGTGAACAAGACTATTTTTCTTAAAGTAAGGGGCATCATAAAACAAGAAAGTGAAGTTGAAAACATTGTTTTGTTACAGCCCAGAAAAAATAAGAAGTGAACCACAACCCACTATGTTTTCCATGATGCAACTGTTATGTGAATTTTTTGTTGGAAACACATGAGCAGATATTGAAAAAGAGTGTTTTTCTCAAATTAAGGGTTGTTAAAAATTATGCAGCTCAACTTCAATACATTGTCTTCTTACGGTGTGCATAACACTAACTATTGTCTTCGAACAAGATTTGAAAAGTCTGGGACAACCCACTGTGTTTTCCATGATGCAACTGTTATGTGAATAATGTGTTGGAAACATATGGGTAGATATTGAAGAAGATAGTTTTTATCAAAGTAAGGGTTGTTAAAAATTATGTAGCTCAACTTCAATACATTGTCTTCTTATAGTGTGCATAACACTAACTGTTGTCTTCGAACAAGATTTGAAAAGTATGGGACAACTCATTGTGTTTTCCATCTTACAACAGTTATGTAAAATTTGTGTTCGAAACATATGAAGAGATAGTGAACAAGACTATTTTTCTTAAAGTAAGGGGTGTCATAAAACAAGAAAGTGAAGTTGAAAACATTATTTTGTTACAGTCCGGAAAAAATAAGAAGTGAGTCACAACCCACTGTGTTTTCCATGATGCAACTGCTATGTGAATAATGTGTTGGAAACATATGGGCAGATATTGAAGAAGAGTGTTTTTCTCAAATTAAGGGTTGTTAAAAATTATGGAGCTCAACTTCAATACATTGTCTTCTTACAGTGTGCATAACACTAGCTGTTGTCTTCAAACAAGATTTGAAAAGTCTGAGACAACCCACTGTGTTTTCCATCTTGGAACAGTTATGTAAAATTTGTGTTCGAACCATGTGAACAGATAGTGAACAAGACTATTTTTCTTAAAGTAAGGGATGTCATAAAACAAGAAAGTGAAGTTGAAAACATTATTTTGTTACAGTCCGAAAAAATAAGAAGTGAGCCACAACCCACTGTGTTTTCCATGATGCTCCTGTTATGTAAATTTTATGCTGGAAACATATGAGCAGATATTAAAACCTTACTTTAAAGGTTTTATAGAAGGATGAATAGGTTTTTCTAATCCACCAATATATGATTTGCTTTGTCATTTCCATTTGGGTAAGGGTACAACATGAAAATGAATACTTTACCAATCACATTGTTGTCATTGCCATATGGTTGAAGGTACATAATGAGAATCAAGGGTGCATTACTTGATTGAGATATTTTAATGGGCCTATTGTAATCACCTTTGCAATTGTTGACATTAGTCTGATTTTCATCATTCTTTTCTTGAGGCATTTCACTTGTTCATTTGGAAGTTGATTTGATCTTGTGAGTGACTCATGGATGTCCTTATTTTTATATTTCGAGGATTGAGACCCAACATATTTGTTAGGTTGTTTTATATATAATATGCATTGCAAATGGTGCATTTCAAAAATTGGTATATCGTCGGTTTCCTTAGGGTACTAAGATATGTCTATTTCTTATTGACCATGTGTTTTGATCAAGCCAAATAGATATTGTCTATTTCAACACACACCACCATCCATAGAGAGTCTAAAGAATACAATTTAGAAATGGCTAGCAAAGAAAAGGTAAACTAAGAAATTCAACCCACTTTAACACTTTAAACTAGTCTATAAGAGAATTATTCTATCCACTTGTATGGATTATCACAATCCAAAACTAGATTAGTGACACTTGATGGGTTTCAAATCCCATACCTCATGGATTGTTTTTAAAAATAATTTCTCAAATTTCTTGATAAATGTTGACATGATTCCCATACCAACCACTTTAGCATTAAAAACAAAATGTAAAATGCAAGCTCTAGAGAAATTTAGTTATCAATTATGTTTGATGATTTTTAACATGAATGAACATAAAGACCATAACTAGATCATAGAGACTGAGAACATTATAGAAACCCAAAAGCTGAAATATTTACAAGATAACATAATCTTACAACAACTTTAAAACTGAATGATATACGATAAATAAATGAACATGAGGACCAAAAACACTTCAATGATACTGAATGCCTTAAACAACATGCATAAATAGTGTTCTCTATTTTTTAATAGAAAGAGAACTATCTTCATAACTATTTCAACTCATATAATTATATATATATATAGTCACAATTCTAGGTCCTTATCACAATATGCAGTGTACTAGACTTGAAAAATACTTGTATGCCAAGTCAAGTGATTGCCAAAGAACTGAAATGAAGAGACCATCAACTGAATTACCAAACCAATACTACTGACTTGTTTACCAATCAAGAACATCTTACTGTCTTATTGCTTTGACATTAATGCCAACACATACTAGAGGGGAAAACACAAGAGTTATGTAAAATTTGTGTTCGAAACATATGAACAGATAGTGAACAACACTTTTTTTCTTAAACTCTGATATGAAATGGATAGTTCAATTATGTGTTCCAATGACATGAAATTAGTATATACGTTCAACATAATTGTTCAATAATAAAATAATTAGAGAAGCCCATGAAAAGTCTCCTATGAAATGTATATTACCATAGTGTTGAAACATATCCAAATGGTGTATCTCTACACCACAATTGTTCAATATTCAAATAATGAAACCCATAGAGCAGAATCAATATTTGGAGCCTATCTCATCAATTCCTACACTGCCTATTCCTTGCAATCGAGTTCAGATCTACCTAAAATATGGCACATTTCTTAGGGTTCTTGTGTATTTTGGGAGGGGTGATTCCAGATCCACGAACCCTCGCAGATGATGAACGTGAAACAACATATTTCTTCATAGTCTGTGCTTTGTCCGTGTAAGGTTTAACACCTTCACCCTATAGCAAAAATTTAATTAGAATTAATGTATGCATGGAGACAATATATGTAATATGATATATATACAACAACATAGAGTTTATGTGTACCTCTGTAACAAAATGCTTCATCTCGATGAGATTCCATATGACAAAGATGCCCACGCACTCTTCGATGGTCTCTACGCCATGCATGGGAAAAGGCACATAGCATTGACCATCAATGGCCTCAACAACACTGACTCTCCCACAATTTTCTGGGTGCTTCAAGTAGTGGGTGTGAGTGTTTCTATGGACAACTTGTAGAATGCCTTTTCCAACCCGTTTATGCGATCTCCAAAGGTCGACATGATCACCAACCTTAAAATTTATGTCGTTGAACTCTATCATCTGTTCATCCACCAGATTTTACTGCAATGGAGACGTCATTGACATGAAGCATAATTGAAGGCACATTAAAAGTTTCTTAAAGAAATAAGAATAGAAGCATGGAAGTGTGTTGAGTCTCATATCGATATAAATGGCATGCCATAGCTCTACTCATCCCCATTTCCATCTTTATTTCCATCTCCCCCTTGCAGGCTAGCGCTCTCCTCCTCCCCGGGTCCATCCTTATTACCCTCTCCCACTTGCAAGCCACTGCTTTCCCCATCCCCATGTCCATTTGTGTTACCCAATTCCACATTCAAGCCAGTGTTCTCCCCATCCTGATGACCATCTGTGTTACCCTGTCCCACTTCGAGGCTAGTGCTCTCCCCATCTGCATGTCCATCTCTATTAGCCTCTCTCATTTCAATTGCAATGACATCACCAATTAGGTTAAGTCCAACACTTCATTCTTCATCCTTGCCCTATAATAGCAGGAATTCAAAGGTCATTTCAAATTTAGCTGCATGCAACCAATTCATTAAAATAATGAAAACAAGCATTAAATAAAAGAATTGCAATTCACCATTTCTTCTAGTTTGTCCATGTCAAGGCACCTTGACACATTTGACGACATATGATCCTCCTCCTCCTCCTCCTCCTCCTCCTCCTTCTTCTTCTTCTTCTTCTTCTTCTCAACATTGTTAGAGGGCGGGTCGAGAGGAACAAAATCATCTTCTACTTCCATGGGCAATGGTTTACCATCAAAAATCACAAAAACCTGCTCGAGGGTAGCAGTTCGTTGTTCATTGTTGTTGTCTAATAGGAGGAATTGAAACGTTGCACCAAACTCAAATGCATGCAACCAATTCATTCAAATAATCAAAATAAACATTAGAGTAAACTTAAGATTTTGAGATCACCATTTTTTTTGTTTCTTCTTCAAAGGGTGCCTTGAAACTTTCAATTGTCTAGGATGCTTATTCTGAATGTTCGACACAGGGGTGGGAGGAACAACATTGTCTTCACCTTTTGTGGGCACAACTTCCTCTAGCGAATGAACCCTACTCTGTTGGGGGGAAGAAACCGCTTCTCGACCAATACCCTATCATGTCATGTAAGTTACCATTAAGTGAACCTTGTATGCATTAGAAAAGAAAATATGACGCAAGGAAAATTCACATTTAACACTAACTTTCGACATTACCATTCCTTCCTATCTCTTTCTCTCTTGCAATTGTAATATTCTTTGCCTTCTATTCTCCTTCATCTCCTGACTATTTTATAACGCCATTTGCTTCTTCACCTCGTCCTTTCCTTCTTGGGGAAGTTGAAGGAAGTTTTGTTTCCCATACTTTTGAAAGACACGTCTAATAACACACTTTTGTTGCAGCTGCTACCGTAGATTCATTTGGTACTATGTATTTTCCACCTTCTTTAGAAGGTACTCTTTCAATTTATCAGGGGAGGAGCAGGTTGTTTTGGCCGTTCCCCCCCAACACAGCTTGACCATGCTTTGGTGCCTCAAGAATAGGAAGGCGGTTATGCTGAAACCTATGCATGTTGAACACTCTCCAATCATAATACTTTCTTGTACATTCTTCTACAATACAATAATATATATATCTACCATTCACCATTTCTCTTATGTATTCAACAGCAACCTGCATAGAAAATTTGGAAAAGAAAATCGCTTAATATATTTGATATTCAAACAAATTGAATGCACAACATATACACACAACCAAATGATGCAATAATTCAGTTATTATATCTACCTTCCTATCCACCACATCACCCCATGCTTCATTGGATCCCTCTCCATCCTTAGGGTCTCCCTTTGCACGCTTTTCCTTCCACTCATGAACTATGACAAGAGTGCGATCATCTCCTTGATTATTTTCTTGAATCAAAGGAACGATATACTGTCAAAATGAGAATATTTGTAACAGACATGATATTTTCTAACTGAAATTAAAAAGCATTATGATTGACGCATAGGAAGGGAAAGTTAATTGCAAGTTCACAATCAATTACCGAACACGTTGCTACCTTAGGGTTCACCATTTTCGTAAACCAAGGGGACTTACTCCATACCGCAGTTGCTGCCTCCTGAATAAAAAATTCCCCCTTTCCAATCAACGTCATAACCACTTATGAGAGATTAAAATTATACATTTGATTGCATCTTGTAATTACTAGATCTTACTTGCACGTTTCGTGAACATGACCACCCCGAAGAAGATGCGCTACTACACAACCTTTCAGGCATGCTGTCCACATCAATGACATTCTTCATTGTAGGAAGCAATTTCCATTTTACAAAACACATCCTTGGTTTCCTGTAAACTGTAAAATTGATGCAAGTGTTATGGACAGTTAAAGTTCCAAAATTTATTGCACCATTTTGTAGTAATCAAGCATATATTTTTTCAATGAAAAGAAGAATTTGAAATGCACAACCCACACTATTGTAAAATGATATACAAGTAACCCACTATGTTTTACAAGATGCAATTATTTTGTCCAATTATTATTGTCAATCACTTGAAGATATTGAATTGCAATTTATACCATAACTTACAGTTGTAATTTTTGGAGGTGCCATTTTTACATTCATACAGTGTAAATAAGAAAATATTTTCAAGACACTCAAACTGTTATCCGAATTTTCAGGTTGGAAAACACAGGGAGTTATAAACCATGCAACCCACAAAGTGTTCTAAAACCCTTTACAAGAAACAACCCTATTGGTTAGTCCCCCCGCCTCAATTTCGTTAACATAGTTTTCCTTCACTTCTCTATTCTTCTTCAAAGACAACACTTTCTATTATGCAGACTGTAACAAAACATTGTATTGAAGTTCACATTCATATTTTATAACAACCCATCACATGCACCAAATATTCCATTTGAATATCGTAATACGTTTCGAAGAGAAGATGCACAAAAAAATCTGCATGATGGAAAACACACTAGGTTGTCCCACACTTTTCAAATCTTGTTCAATGACAACACTTAGTGTTATGCACACTGTAAGAAAAGAATGTATTCAAGGTCACTTTCATATTTTATAACTGCCCTTGCTTGCAACAAAAGTTGCACAAAAAAAAAAAGTTGCAGTATGGAAAACCTAGAGGGTTGTCCGTCGCTTCTCAAAATCTTAAATAGTTATGGTTATGAAAAATATTTAGGATCATTTAGGTTATATATAATGGGAGAAAGCTAACTCCTGGATAAAATTCACATATGTATATAACATAGGATATGTCGGTTTTAGGCGTCTGGTAGGCCTCGCACTACGACGTCTTGTCATGTTATGTATGTATCCATGTATGTTGTTTTGTATTTTTTTCATGCATTTTTTGATGTACATAGGTGAATTTTGTCTAGGAGTTTGAAATCGATAAATCTTATGTTATATACATATGTGATTTTACGCCTGAAACTGACATATCCTATGTTATATACATATGTGAATTTTTTCCAGGAGTTAGCTTGCTCCCTCCTTAACTCCTGGAAAAAATTCACATATGTATATAACATAGGATATGCCCCCCATACCGCAAGGAGAAAAGAGCCACAACGGAAAAGGTTTCCAGACGGAAGGAAAGACTTGACGGCTGGACGTCTCATCCCATCAACTGTTTGTTGTCCCGTCGCTGGGAAATCATGTCAGCGTCGATAGGTTTTCAAAATAATTGTTCGGCATGGATGGACAAAAATCCAAAAACGTGGCATTTGAAACCATTATTAGCAAATATCAAAAATCCCAGGCGAGGTCCCATTTTCTCCATTTTTGGACAGTGACATTTTGGTGGATAGCAAGGAAAAGAGTTATAGGCATGCATAGCTCCTTAAGGTATGTATATCCACTCTGTGTATGTGCCATTTTTCCATTTTTCCATGAACATTGAAGAAACGAATGGTCATTCGTTGTGGGGTTTTCGTTTTGTGATTTTCTACTGAGGATTTTTTAATTTTGTTTCCTCTCGTCTATTGGTTTTGAAAATTTGTGGTTGCCAAATGAAATAGATGACAACCCATCGTGGAAATATGAGTGAAATAATTGAATAAGGTTTACAGAGACCACAAAGCATTGTGAAAATTAAAATAAGTGAATAAGATTTATAAAAGGAACCTGCGACGGAAAAGGTTTCCATTTGAATATCGTAATACGTTTGGAAGAGAAGATTGACAAAAAATTTGCAAGATGGAAAACACAATGGGTTGTCCCACACTTTTCAAATCTTGTTCAATGACAACAATTAGTGTTATGCACACCATAAGAAGATAATTTATTGAGGGTCACCTTCATATTTTATAATTTCCCTTGCTTGCAGCAAAAGTTGCATGCAAAAAAGAAGAAGAAAGTTGCAGGATGGAAAACCTAGAGGGTTGGCCCTCGCTTCTCAATTCTTCTTGAAAGACAACTCTTTCTGTCATGCACACTATAAGAACACAGTGTATTAAAGTTCACCTTGATATTTTATAACAACCCTTACTTGCACCAAACATTCCATTTCAATACTATTATACATTTCGAACACAAGATGCACAAAAAAAGTTGTAGGATGGAAAACACACAGGGTTGTCCCCCCTCCCCCCCCACCATGACAACATTTCATGAAAAATGAGCAACATTCAATCATACCTTTCTAATTTCCAAAGCATGCACTTCTATCCATCATACATGGATGACACCTTCCGACAACACAGAGCTGAGTGGATGAGATTGTGGAAGAGGTGGTGATGTGTGCTAAAGAGAAAAGCTTGTTTTACAAATATTGCAAAGTAGCTCGAAAGATGCCTAGTTGTCATGAAATTTTGACATGTCTTTTATATAACGCTTTTATGGGGCATGCAAAGGTCAACGTTTTCATAGAATAACATAGTCAGACATAAATGATATCAATTTTCCACAATCCATATTGATTATTGCTAGTTGATTTGTGGATTCAATTGTGTAAGAATTCTTGCATCAACGTTTGGGATCACACTCTGTGATCCAACATGAGGATGAAGAAGACAACATTAGTCATCATGATGTTGGATCATAGAGTCTCATCTGCAATGTGATACAAAAATTCATAGACAATCGAATCCACAAATCAACTAGCAATGATAAGCAGATATGTCTTATCCCTGAAGAAGGGAAATACATTATCATGTGTAAGCCATGTTGCAAGGAGATCACCTTCTGCAATTGGGAGCAAGATATTCTCCCTACAAAAATGTGTGTCACATGCATCATAACAGTCATCTTGTTTTCAAAATAATTATTTGGCATGGATGGACAAAAAGCGCAATACATGTCATTGAAAACCATTATTTGCAAATAGCAAAACGAGGTGCCAAGAATGTAATTAAATTGGAAAACTGAAATGGGATAGTGTGTTTTCCAACACTACAAACCATCTATAACAACATTGTGCCTTTCAAGTATTATGTTATGATACTTGCAAGGCATAATGTTGTTATAGATAGTTTGCAGTGTTTGAAAACACATTGTCTCATTTCAGTTATTTGAGTCTCCTTGTTTAATTGTAAAGGGTTGTCTCATGTTGGGTTGCTTGCTTCTTAACACCCATGGTTTTGCAACATGGAATGTTACAAAATGTATGAATGTTTTCAAAATCACACATTCCATTTTTGTGTTTAAATTTCACAGCATTGAAAAAAAAAAGTGCAGAAAATAATTCTAAATGGGAAACATAGTGTTGGGTTTCAGTTATTTGAATCTCCCTGTTTAGATGTAAAGGGTTGTCTCATGCTGTGTTGCTTGGTTCACCCATGGTTTTGTAAGATGGAATGTTACAAAATAGTATGAAAGTCTTCCAAATCGTACCTTCCATTGTTGTGTTTAAGTTTCAAGTATATAACAAATTGCATGCTTCATAACACATTGCATTTTTCAACCTCCATATCACAACATACCCAAGCCCTTTCTGGTTTTTAAACTAGTATATCTAGGTGTGCACATTGTGTAGTGCATGTTGGAAACCACAATGTGTTTTGAAGCCTGTCTTTACTTATACGGTATACCCAACCTTTGTCTTGTAATGAAAATATACAAACGTATAGATGGTGTTTTATTTTATCAAATAGAACATCTCTCATTTAACGGGGACTCTAATAACCCTCAACACATAGTTTAATTCATAGTACACACTTCATTTTGTTTCACAACAATTCATGTTGGAAAACCCTAGGTGTTAAGAAAGAAGCAACCTAAATAGTGTTGTAAAACCCTCTGCAACACTATTGGATAGTACCCGTCACCTCAATTTGGTCGGTATTCTCCTCCAAGTCATCCACGTGCACTGATACCTTCTACTTTCCCTTTCAACGTGCAGACTGGAAACAAAAAAATAGTATTTTCACCTTTCTTTCTTGAAATAGAAAAGGCCCACGTCATTCCCTTCCACTTTTCCTATGCCAGACACAAGAAACTTGTCGACAAAGCTAACCCGCCCACTTTTTCACCTGGCAACAAGCGGGAAACCCACCCAACGACACCGTTAACTCCTACTAACCATCACCCGAATGTTTGGTCCCGTCTACCCGTTTCATCACTTTTTGTTTCCATGTATCTTGTTATTCTAATAGCTCTTTTACAATTTGTCTATAATATTTAGGGCCAAGTAATGTAGGCCAAATTCTCAATTAAGTTATTCCTACCCATTGGATTTACAAGTTCTATTTAATACAGAGCATAGAACTATTTCAAGTAGTCACTTGTTATATGTGCACATCTTTTTGCAGTGTGGTGGTCAGATCAAAACATACTGAAAAAGAGCAGAAATAGGATATACAAATAGCATTTTACAAAATTGCCATCAGATGTTGTTAAAAATGAACCATTTATAACTTACTAAATATTCTAAACAAATAGAGAAATTGTAAAAAGGAACTATTATGAAAAAACTTATGAACCACATATAAACTCTTTTGGTGAAAGATTTCAAATTAGCGCAAAACACTTAAGAGTCACATGAAAATGACAATGGATTGAAAACCCCAACATTTCACAATTTCAAACAAATCGGCAATTCTAAATGCATATTAAATTTTGGAAATTTAACTGTCCACTACACTTGCGATTCAAGCTATGGCAGCCAAAATCACTTGTATTTACTGCAGAAGGTTCACATCTCCTGAAGCATCCTTCTCAATCCACCTGCCCTTCTTTTGCTCAATTTTCTTTCCTGGCCTATATAAACCACCTGGAAGAAAGACAAGTGTTAGCAATAGATTAAATTGGCAAATTAAAGACAATTGGTGCTAGAAATAATTTTGTTTCTTCTAAATTTCCCCAATATACAATTTATATGTTCTACTGAGTGCAAAATGCCAGCTTGCACAGACAATAAACAAACATATTAAACTGTACATTGGGAATTTAATTCCCAATTTATCTATCGCTAACACTAGTATATATATCAGCAATCATATGTGCCATTTTACCATTCTGCTGGAATTATGAAGCAATGAACGTTCATTTTGTTGGATAAATTCATTTGTTCCAATCAGGAATCAGGAGAAAGCTAACTCGTAAAGAAAAAGAACCTATGTATGTAACATGAGATAAAAATGGCATTTCATTTTCCTCATCTAATTTGACCAAATAAATGCTCGCACTATTTGTAGTGTTGGAAAATACAATGTCTCCATATAAGGTGTTAAGAAATAAGCAACCCAAATAGTGTTGTAAAACCCTCTGCAACAGAGAGGAGATAGTGTGTTTTCCAACTACGACGTCTCGTCATGTTATGTATGTATCCATGCATGTTTTTCATGCATTTTTCGATGTACATAGGTGTAATTGTATGTCTAGGAGTTAGCTGGCTCCTTAAGAAACAAGCAACCCAAATAGTATTGTAAAACCCTCTGCAACAGAGAGGAGATAGTGTGTTTTCCAACTGTGTAAATAATGAGAGCAATTCAATTGTTCCAATCAGGAGAAAGATAACTCATAAACAAAAAGCACCTATTTATGTAACATGAGATCAAAAAGGCATTTCATTTTCCTCATTTGATTCGACCAACTAAATGCTCCCATTATCTGCACAGTTGGAAAACACACTGTCTCGATATAAGGTATTACGAAACAAGCAACCCAAATAGTGTTGTAAAACCCTCTGCAACAGAGAGGAGACAATGTGTTTTCCAACTATGCAAATAATGAGAGAAATTCATTTGTTGCAATCATGAGAAAGATAACTCATAAACAAAAAGCACCTAAGTATGTACCATGAGATCAAAATGGCATTTCATTTTCCTCATCTGATTTGACCAAATAAATGCTCACATTATCTGCACAGTTGGAAAAAACATTGTCTCAATATAAGGTGTTAAGAAACAAGCAAGCTAACTCATAAACAATAAGCACCTATTTATGTAACATGAGATCAAAATGACATTTCATTTTCCTCATCTCATTCCACCAACTAAATGCTCCCATTATCTGCATAGTTGGAAAACACACTGTCTCGATATAAGGTGTTAAGAAACAAGCAACCCAAATAGTGTTGTAAAACCCTCTGCAATAGAGAGGAGATAGTGTGTTTTCCAACTATGCAAATAATGAGAGCAATTCAATTGTTCCAATCAGGAGAAAGATAACTCATAAAAAAAAGCACCTATTTATGTAACATGAGATCAAAAAGACATTTCATTTTCCTCATCTGATTCGACCAAATAAATGCTCACATTATCTGTACAGTTGGAAAACACGTTGTCTAGATATAATATGTTAAGAAAAAAGCAAGCTAACTCATAAACAAAAAGCACCTATTTATGTAACATGAGATCAAAATGAAATTTCATTTTCCTCATCTCATTCGACCAACTAAATGCTCCCATTATCTGCATAGTTGGAAAACAAACTGTCTCGATATAAGGTGTTAAGAAACAAGCAACCCAAATAGTGTTGTAAAACCCTCTGCAACAAAGAGGAGACAATGTGTTTTTCAATTGTGCAAATAATGAGAGCAATTCAATTGTTCCAAAAAGGAGAAAGCTAGCTCATAAACAAAAAGCACCTACTTATGTAACATGAGATCAAAATGGCATTTCATTTTCCTCATCTGATTCGACCAAATAAATGCTCACATTATTTGCATAGTTGGAAAACACACCGTCTTGATATAAGGTGTTAAGAAACAAGCAAGCTAACTCATAAAAAAAAAGCACCTATTTATGTAACATGAGATCAAAATTAAATTTCATTTTCCTCATTTGATTCGACCAACTAAATGCTCCCATTATCTGCACAGTTGGAAAAAACATTGTCTCAATATAAGGTGTTAAGAAACAAGCAAGATAACTCATAAACAAAAAGCACCTATTTATGTAACATGAGATCAAAATGACATTTCATTTTCCTCATCTCATTCGACCGACTAAATGCTCCCATTATCTGCACAATTGGAAAACACACTGTCTTGATATTAGGTGTTAAGAAACAAGCAACCCAAATAGTGTTGTAAAACCCTCTGCAATAGAGAGGAGATAGTGTGTTTTCCAACTATGCAAATAATGAGAGCAATTCAATTGTTCCAATCAGGAGAAAGCTAACTCATAAAAAAAATAGCCTATTTATGTAACATGAGATCAAAAAGACATTTCATTTTCCTCATCTGATTCGACCAAATAAATGCTCACATTATCTGTACAGTTGGAAAACACATTGTCTAGATATAATATGTTAAGAAAAAAGCAAGCTAACTCATAAACAAAAAGCACCTATTTATGTAACATGAGATCAAAATGACATTTCATTTTCCTCATCTCATTCAACTAACTAAATGTTCCCATTATCTGCATAGTTGGAAAATAAACTGTCTTGATATAAGGTGTTAAGAAACAAGCAACCCAAATAGTGTTGTAAGACCCTCTGCAAAAGAGAGGAGACAGTGTGTTTTCCAACTGTGCAAATAATGAGAGCAATTCAATTATTCCAATAAGGAGAAATCTAGCTCATAAACAAAAAGCACCTACTTATGTAACATGAGATCAAAATGGCATTTCATTTTCCTCATCTGATTCGACCAAATAAATGCTCACATTATTTGCATAGTTGGAAAACACACCGTCTTGATCTAAGGTGTTAAGAAACAAGCAAGCTAACTCATAAAAAAAAAGCACCTATTTATGTAACATGAGATCAAAATGACATTTCATTTTCCTCGTCTGATTCGACCAACTAAATGCTCCCATTATCTGCACAGTTGGAAAACACACTGTCTCGATATAAGGTGTTAAGAAACAAGCAACCCAAATAGTGTTGTAAAACCCTCTGCAACAGAGAGGAGACAGTGTGTTTTCCAACTGTGCAAATAATGAGAGCAATTCAATTGTTCCAATCAGGAGAAAGCTAACTCATAAACAAAAAGAACCTATTTATGTAACATGAGATCAAAATGGCATTTCATTTTCCTCATCTAATTCGACCAAATAAATTCTCACATTATCTACACAGTTGGAAAACACATTGTCTCAATATAAGGTGTTAAGAAAGAAGCAATCCAAATAGTGTTGTAAAACCCTCCGCAATAGAGAGGAGACAGTGTGTTTTCCAATTGTGCAAATAATGAGAGAAATTCATTTGTTGCAATCAGGAGAAAGCTAACTCATAAACAAAAATTACCTAAGTATGTAACATGAGATCAAAATGGAATTTCATTTTCCTCAACTGATTTGACCAAATAAATGCTCACATTATTTGCAGTGTGGATTTTAAGGTAATTGAAACCCCAATTCGCTTCATTCTTCTCTATCCGTTCATTGTTTGCACTACTCCAAACAATCGATATTTCCTTTGCAGTGATGGCTCATAAGGGAGAATCATCAGAAGCGTAAGATCAATACTAAATCTTTCTCATTCTTTGCCTCCGCCTACTTAGGTATTTTCATGGATTGCTAAATAAATGAGTGGTTTTTTTGGTAACAAGAAAGGAACGAAAAGAGATTTCAGCACAACAATTTTAGAGCAAAAGAAGGTGGCGAATCGGCTAGTTGTGGATGAATCCATTAATGATGATAACTTTTTTGTTTGCCTTCACCCAGAAACCATGGAGAAATTAAAATTGTTCCATGGAGACACAATCCTTATTAAGGTATTTTCCTTTTCCCTTTGCCCTTTGCCCTTGAGACACTACGGTATTTTGTTTTGCACTTTAGATGCTTAGGTTTTTTACTTTTCCCTCAATCTCTCCTTTGGACTATGTTGCAGGGAAAGAAGAGGAAGGATATGATATGTATTTCTCAGGCAAAGGAGACCTGTGAGGAGCCCAAGATTAGACTGAACAAGGTCATGTGGTCAAATCTGAGGGTTCGTCTGGGAGACATGGTTTCTGTTCACCAATGTCCCGATGTTAAGTACAACAAGCGCATCCATATTCTTCCCATTGATGATACCGTCGAGGGCGTCACTGGGAATTTGTTTGATGCCTATTTAAAGCATGAGTCTTTTTGTTCTTTCTTTTCCATATTTTTGCAACGCATTCTGTACCACATTTTTTTTATATTTAAGTTTTTTTTTTCGTATGTAAATTGCACACATTGGGGGAATTTGTAAATCTATACTTTTTTTCTTCGAATCTGAACCCTCCCCTTTAGGTCTCCTATTTTCTGGGTTCTTTTTTCAGTCTTACCAGACTATTGTTTTTATATACTGATGCATGTTAGTTTTATAAGATCAGATGAGTGCACAAAAATTATTAAAAATTGACACAAGAACACAACCGATAGCCTGGGAAAACCCTCCAACCTGAGCGAGAAAAACCCAGCCAATATATCTCTTATATATTGATCAAACAGGAGCATAAATCTGCTTACAACTTAGGCACAATGCAATGCCAATTTGATACAATAAATAGTATCACCTCTCTAAGATGCAAGATACAAATGAATATGCTTCTCCTTATGATCGACCTACTGCTTCAGATAAAGATCTACTTGCTAAGTGAACTTCTCCTCTTGTTGGGCGTGATCTTCTTCTCCTCAATAATACAAACTATGAATGAACTTGATGATTATCATAAAGAAGATATCCATAGATATATATACAATCACACCCTTTCACAAAGGAGAGGTCGGCCTCAAGAAAGACGTCCTTTCTAGAAGGGCATGATTTTGAATGAGAGGTCAGCCATTATAAATAATTAACTATTATTTATTTTGACTTTAATATTTTATTTTCCATTCTTTAATGAAGGCACCTCTTCATTGTATAAGATATAAATAAATTTGAATAGCTAGAAGCTATATTTAAATTTATTTCTCAATTCGCTTTGAAGTATTCATCACGAATCTGTACAATAACATTAACAATGCAAGGGTTAGTGCCTTGGGTGAAGACAATTGTTCAAAATGTTTTTTTATCTGCATTCCATTTCATTGTCAACGTCAAATATACAGTCAAATATATGGCAAGTAGGGTTAACAAGATTCAAATATGTGGTATCCTTTTTGCCTTTGTGAAGTCTATGTGCTAAAAGAATTTACTGATTTATAACTTGTAGCCAATTTCTTGGAAGCTTATCGTCCAATGACAAAAGGTGATCTTTTCCTTGTAAGAGGTGGTATGCATAGTGTGGAGTTTAAGGTAATTGAGACAAACCCTGGGGAATACTATGTTGTTCCTCCAGATACTGAAATTTTTTGTGAAGGGGAGCCCATAAAGCGGGAGGATAAAGATAGATTAGATGAAATAGGTTATGATGATGTTGGTGGTGTATGGAAACAAATGGCTCTGATATGTGAATTGGTAGAACTTACTCTCAGGCACCCACAACTCTTCAAATCAATTGGTATTCTGCCCATAAAGAAAAATACCCTTTGGCAGTTTCACACAAATTGATTTATGGATGGACTTAGGAACCAGTTTCAAAGCTACATGGGATGAGACATCCGGCCATCAAGTCTTTCCTTTCGTCCAACAACCTTTTCCGTTGTGGATCCCACCTCTTTCATTGCAGCTCTTTTCTCCATGCAGTATGGGGGGCATATCCTATATTATATACATAGGTGAATTTTGTCTAGGAGTTAGCTTGCACCTACATTAACGACATTTCTCCCTCTTTGTTTGCTAGCAACTAGGTAGATTAAGTGTTCATTGAAAATATTCATAGCTTTTTAAGAAAAGTAGAGTGAGGTAGCTTTGAAACCGGTACCTTCTTTTTCTGTATCAATCAACCTTGAATTATGTCAAAGCTGGCCAAAGAAAGTGAAAGCAATCTCCGGAAGGCTTTTGAGGAGGCTGAGAAGAATGCATCTTCAATTATATTTATTGATGAAATTTATTCCATAGCTCTCAAGAGGTAAAAAACCCATGGTGAAGTTGAGAGGAGAATTTTTTCTCAACTTCTTACAGTTATGGATGGACTTAAGTCTCATGCTCATGTTATTGTGATTACAGCAACTAACTAACCAAATAGTATTGACCTGACACTCAGAAGGTTTGGAAGGTTTGATAGGGAAATTTACATTGGGTTTCTAGATGAAGTAGGTAGGTTGGAAGTGCTTCGTATCCATATGAAGAATATGAAGCTCTCTGATGATGTACGCATTGTAGAACCTAAATTATTTTTTGTACTTCTAGATCTAATGTCAAGCAGTGCTTGGATTTTGAGAGAATTTATTAATCTTTATTTTTCTTGGTGAGAGTATATATTAATTTGTAGGATTCTTGGTATAGGTTGATCTCGAAAGGATTGCTAAGGATACTCATGGATATGTTGGAGCAAATCTTGTAGCTTTGTGCACTGAGGCTATACTTCAATGTATTAGGGAAAAAATGGATGTCATTGACTTAAAAGATGAGACAATAGATGCTGAGATTCTAAATTCAATGGTCGTGACTAATTAGCACTTCGAGACTACATTGGGCTCTAGCAACCCATTTGATGTTTGTGAAACTGTGAGTTTTTCCAAACCATGTCTAGACGTTCAATTTTTCTCATATCGATTAAGTAGGGATTGTATTTTTAAACTATTGATCTGTTGGGCCCCTAAATTTTAATTTTCTAAGTTTGTTTGTTTCTGATGATTTTAATAATTTTAAATTTGCTTATGAATATTGGGAAAACATTGACAGGTTGTTGAAGTTCCAAATGTCACTTGGGAAGATATTGGAGGGTTGGAAAATGTCAAGAGGGAGATTCAAGAGGTATGTTGAGATACGTGGTTCACTATATTTGTGCTTTTCTTTTCTTTCAATGCAGAAAACCTGCTTTTCAAGGAGATATCAACTAACAAAATTCATTATGAGTTTGGTGTAGACTGTTCAATATCTAGTGGAGCATCCTGAGAAATTTGAAAAATTTGGAATGTCTCCTTCAAAAGGAGTACTATTTTATGGCCCACCGGGTTGTGGAAAGACTGCTTGCAAAATCCATTGCCAATGAATGCCAGGCCAATTTCATCAGTGTGAAGGGCTCTAAATTATTAACAATGTGGTCTCGAGAGAGTGAGGGTAATGTGACAAATTTTTGATAAGGCCAAAGGGTCAACTCCTTGTGTCCTTTTTTTTTATGAGCTTGATTCTATTGCTACGCAGGTGTGTTGCTTTTTTATAAGTAAAAGTTTAAGGTTGACTATAAATGATTGGGAATTTTGTTTGACCTTTTTGAAGTAGGCTCTAACTTGTGATGCATAATTGGTTTGGATGTTTGTAGCATGGAAGTAGTGTTGGGGATGTTGATGGTGCTGCAAACATAGTCCTTAATCAGCTGTTGATGGAGATGACTGGTATGATAGCCAAGAAAATAGTTTTCATTATTGGTGCTACAAACAGGCCTAATATCATTGATCCTGCATTGTTAAGGCATGGCTGACTTGAGTAGCTGATTTATATTCCCTTACCTGATGAGTCCTCACGTTATCAAATCTTCAAATCTTGCTTGAGAAATTCACCTGTATCAAAGGATGTAGACCTAATGGCATTGGCCCATTATACCCAAGGATTCAGCAGAGCCAATATCACCGAGATTTTTCAGAGGGCTTGCAAGTATGCTATTAGAGAAAATATTGAGAAGGTGAGTTCCAATTGTGCCATCTTTTGCAAACTAGATCTGTTTATGAATTTCTAATGGTTTTTATTTTGAATGTTATGTTACTAATTTTTAGGATAGAGCGGTATTCTACCTATTGAACTTACCTCAACTTGTAGCTTGTTATTTCAATTCATCATACTAGCATGTGTTTCAATTTTACCATAACCTCTCCCCCCACACTTTCAGGAAATTAAACGTGAACGAAAAAGAGCTGAGAATCCAAAGGCAATGGATGAGGATGATAGTGATGAGGTAGCTGAAATAAAAGTTGCTCATTTTGAGGAGTCTATGAAATATGCCCGAAGAACTATCAGTGATGCTGATATTCAAAAGTATCAAGCCTTTATACAAACACTACAACAATATCGAGGCTTTGGTTTTGAGTTTCGATCTCCAGACAAACCTGCTACTACTCCTGTTGGGGCTTCAGATGTATTTGCTACAATAGATAATAAAGATGACGATGACTTATACAGTTAGGAAACTTCGTACACAACTGTCATCTTAATGAAGAGACAAATGTGTCTGTTCTAGCTGGGACCTTCCGCTGACAACTAGCCAAAGCTATTAAATTTGGCTCCGTTTTGCTTGTATGAGTTTAATATTCATATGTTCTAAACTTTATTTAATTTGGCAGCCCTTTAGTAGTGGATTGAATACTCTTTAGTAACTTGTAAGTTTTTAGAGAAAAATCAACTTTATGGCAAAGAAAGTTACTCAGCTATGGAAACGTTTGTTCAACTAGTAGATAATGCTATGGAAACTTTGCTTTTTCTTTATGCTATTATAAAATATGTTTTACTAGAATAAACTCTGCAACAAAGAAATACTTGTTCAACTCTGGTAGGTATGCTATAGAAACTTATTATTATAAAGCCTTGTTCAACTGGTAGGTGTGCTAGTTTTCTTTACCTTGTGAGGAATATTTTTTCACTAAATCATTTTACAACAAAACCTTGTTGAACTTTTGTTTATATGCTATGGAATTATGCATTATACTAACCCTATTAGGATATAGTTTACAATAAAATTTCAATTTATGTTCTTACATTTATTAAAATTACTATGCATCCACTACACTTGCGATTCAAACTATCACAACCAGAATCACCTATATTTACTGCACAAGGTTCACATCTCCTGAAGTATCCTTCTCAATCCACCTGCCCTTCTTTTGTTTAGTTTTCTTTCCTGGCCCATATCAACCACCTGGAAGAAAGGCAAGTGTTAGCGATAGATTAAATTGGAAAATTAAAGAAAATTGGTGCTAGAAATAATTTTATTTCTTCCAAATTTCACCAATATACAATTTATATGTTCTGCTAAGTGCAAAATGCCAACTTGCACAGATAATAAACAAACATATTAAACTGTACATTGGGAATTTAATTTCCAATTTAACCTATCGCTAACACTAGTATATATATCAACAATCATATGTGCCATTTTTCCATTCTGCTAGAATTGTGAAGCAATGAACGTTCATTTTGTTGGATCAATTCATTTGTTCCAATTGGGAATCAGGAGAAAGCTAACTCGAAAACAAAAAGCACCTATGTATGTAACATGAGATAAAAATGGCATTTCATTTTCCTCATCTAATTCGACCAAATAAATGCTCGCACTATTTATAGTGTTGGAAAATACAATGTCTCCATATAAGGTGTTAAGAAACAAGCAACCCAAATAGTGTTGTAAAACCCTCTGCAATAGAGAGGAGACAGTGTTTTTTCCAACTATGACATATCATCATGTTATGTATGTATCCATGTATTTTTTTCATGCATTTTTGGATGTACATAGGTGAATTTTGTCTAGGAGTTAGTCGGATCCTTAAGGAACAAGCAACCCAAATAGGGTTGTAAAACCCTCTGCAACAGAGATGAGATAGTGTGTTTTCCAACTGTGCAAATAATGAGAGCAATTCATTTGTTCTAATCAAGAGAAAGCTAACTCATAAACAAAAAGCACCTATTCATGTAACATGAGATCAAAATGGCATTTCATTTTCCTCATCTGATTCGACCAAATAAATGCTCACATTATCTACACATTTGGAAAACACACTGTGTTGATATAAGGTGTTAAGAAACAAGCAACCCACATAGTGTTGTAAAACCCTCAGCAATTGAGAGGAGACAGTGTGTTTTCCAACTCCGCAAATAATGCAAGCAATTTATTTGTTCCAATCAGATAAAGAAAGTGAAATGACATTTCGACTGTAGCAAAGAGTTGTTCAAAAATGCATGAAAAACATACATGACAACATACATAACATGACGAGATGTCATAGTGCAGGGCCCGCCACACCAGTGATCAACATGAAACCAGTAGACGGAATGAAACATCTGGGAAATGGTCAGGTGGGAGTTAACGACGCCGTCAGGTGGGTTTTCTTGCCTGTTGCTAGGAAAAAAAGTGGGTGGGTTAGCTTTTTGGACAAGTTTCTTTTGTTTGACGCAGGAAAAGTGGAAGGGAATGAGACGGGCCTTTTCTGTTTCAAGAAAGAAAGGTGAAAATACTATTTGTTTCTTGCTATTGGGCCTTTTCTATTTCAAGAAAGAAAGGTGAAAATACTATTTCTTTCTTGCTATTGGGCCTTTTCTGTTTCAAGAAAGAAAGGTGAAAATACTATTTTCTAGCAACAAATAGTCGTTCCTTTCTTCAGTGTTCATGGTAGAATGGAAAAATGACACATACACAAAGCAGATATACATACCTTAGGGAGCTCTGAACACCTATAACTCTTCCCATTGCTATCCACCAAAACGTCATTGTCGAAAAATGGAGAAAATGGGAGCTTGTCTGGGCTTTTTGATATTTGTTAATAATGGTTTTGAATGCCACGTTTTAGGATTTTTGTCATGCCGATAAATTATTTTGAAAACCTGCCAGCACTGACACATTTTCTCGACAATGGTTGCAGGTATTGGGCCTTTTCTGTTTCGAGAAATAAAGGTGAAAATACTATTTGTTTCCAATCTGCACATTGAAAGGGAAAGTTGAACATTTCAGTGCACATGGACAAGTTGGAGGAGAAATCAGACCAAATTGAGGTGACAGGTACTATCCAATAGTGTTGCAGAGGGTTTTACAACACTATTTGGGTTGCTTCTTTCTTAACACCAAGGGTTTTCCAACATGAATTGTTGCAAAACAGAATGAAGTAAAGGCAGGCTTCAAAACACATTTTGTTTTCCAACATGCTCTACCCAATGTCTACACCTAGATATACTAGTTTAAAAACTAGAAAGGGCTTGGGTATGTTGTGATGTGGAGTTTGAAAAATACAATGTGTTATGAAGCATGCAATTCGTTATATAGTTGAAACTTAAACACAACAATGGAAGGTGTGATTTGGAAGACTTTCATACTGTTTTGTAACATTCCATCTTACAACATTGTGGGTGTTAAGAACCAAGCAACCCAGCATGAGATGACCCTTTATATCTAAATAGGGAGATTCAAATAATTGAAAGCCAGCATTGTGTTTCCCATTTAAAATTATTTTCAGCACTTTTTTTTTTCAATGCTGTGAAATTTAAACACAACAATGGAATTTGTGATTTGGAAGACATTCAAGAAACTGAAATACTCCACATTGTGTTTCCCAAATTTCAAATTAAAAGATCTTGTAAAACCATTTAAATTTAAACAAGGAGATTCAAATAACTGAAACCCAACACTGCATTTCCCATTCACAATTATTTTATGCACTTTTTTTTCAATCAACATAAATTTGAACACAACAATGGAATGTGTGATTTGGAAGACATTCAAGAAACTGAAATACTCCACATTGTGTTTCCCAAATTTCAAACTACCCCTCACCTCAATTTGTTCAGTATTCTACTCGAACTCCTCCATGTGCACTCAGACCTTTAACTTTCCATTTACATTTAAACAAGGAGATTGAAATAACTGAAACCCACCACTGTGTTTCCCATTTAGAATTATTTTGTGCATTTTTTTTCAATCAACTAAAATTTAAACACAACAATGGAATGTGTGATTTGGAAGACATTCATACTATTTTGTAACATTCCATGTTGCAAAACCGTGGGTGTTAAGAAGCAAGCAACCCAACATGAGATGACCCTTTACATTTAAACAGGGAGATTGAAATAGCTGAAACCCTACACTGTGTTTCCCATTTAGAATTATTTTGTGCACTTTTTTTTTTCAGTGGCTCAAAATTTAAACACAACAATCAAATGTGTGATTTGGAAGACATTCGTACTGTCTTGTAACATTGCATGTTGCAAAACCGTGGGTGTTAAGAATCAAGCAACCCACCATGAGACAACCCTTTACATTTCAACAAGGACATTCAAATAACTGAAAACCAACATTGGGTTTTCCAAATTGTAATTATTTTGTGCAATTTCTTTTCAGTCATGCAAAATTTAAATGCAATTTTTTCCCAAATTAAAAGTCCTTAGAAATTTTGAAAGGGCTTTTGAATACATTGAGACTGTCTATATTACAAAATCTCTTTAAGACATTGTTTCTGTTTAGTAAGAATGCATGTTGGAAAACCCTAGGTGTGAAGAAACAACCAATGCATATACTGTTCTAAAACCCTCTGCAAGTGAGAAGAGACAGTGTGTTTTACAACACTGCAAATAATGCAAGCATTTTATTTGTTCCAATTAGATAGAGAAACCGAAATGACATTTGGACTGTATCAAAGAGTTGTTCCACAATTTGAAAGTGGTTTGCATTACATTCTTGGAGTAATGAAATAAAAATCTTCATAACGAACTAACTGAAATGGGATAGTGTGTTTTCCAACACTATGCCTTGCAAGTATCATAATACCTATTGTTTTCCAATTTAATTACATTCTTGGCACCTCATTTTGCTATTTGCAAATAATGGTTTTCAATGACATGTTTTGGGCTTTTTGTCCATCCATGCCGAACAATTATTTTGAAAACCTGTCGGCGCTGAAACGTTATCCCAACGACGAGGCAGGAAACAACAGATGGGATGAGACATCTGGTCATCAAGTCTTTCCTTCCGTCTGGCCACCTTTTCTATCATGGGTTCCTTCCATCCAACCACCTTTTCCATCATGACTCTTTTTTCCATTCGGTATGGGGGGTGATATAACATATATAATATGTTATATACATTGGTGAATTATGTCTAGGAGTTTTCTTTCTCCATAGGCTCAAATGAAATGCAAATATTATCATTACATTCCTACTATCAAAACCCCAAAAGGTTCTCCACATAATCACTCATATTTCTACAATGGGTTGTCGCTTATTTCATTCAAAAATGGAAAAATTTGAAAACCAGCATATAGGGAGGAAACGAAACAAAAATTTAAAAACCCTTGACACAAAAAACATTATCAAACCTGCATTTCAACTAACTCCTAGACAAAATTCACCTATGCACATCAAAAAATGCATGAAAAACATACATAAGAACATACATGGATACATACATAACATGATGAGACGTCGTAGTGCGGGGCCCACTAGACACTTGAAACAATGGGTTTTACAATAGTCTGAGTTTTAGGAGATAGTGTGTTTTCCAAAACAACAGTGTATAAAATGGCAGAAAAAATGGGATGTCATGTGGGCTTTTTTCTACTTCCGAATTATGATTTCGAATGCCACATTTTGCGCTTTTTTATCCATGGGTGATCCCACAAAGCTGGTTTACAATTTATGAGAGGAACTGATTTTTGCTGAAATCACATATTTTTAGAAAATATAATGATTTAAGCCTTTAAAATTTCCATTTTAAGGATTCTAATTGAAGAGGGTTTGATCAAACCACCTTAGATCAAACCCCCTTGGATAGAACCTCGCTATTTTTAAACCATACCTATAAATGAGTCTCCTTTACACCTATCAAAATGCTGATAAAAAATCACTTTTGATTTAACTTTTGGGGGATCAAATGAATTCATTTAAAATATATTTCAAATGATTATGGTAGTACTCAAAATGAGCTATCCCACAAATATAATTTCAATATGTTTTGGTTTTTATATGTATGTGTTTTTTTAGTTTTATTAAACATAGGTTTTTCACCAAAAATCAAACTCTCTATTTTGCACATGTTGAAAAATAGAAAATTATCAAAATATATTTTTTTAAAATATGTTCATGTTGGGTATTGATGTCCTTGATCCATTAAAAAAAATAAAAATGAATTTCGATACATACAGAAAAAATTATGTTGTATACAGTCCACCTATGTCTGAATTGCAATTGGTTTGACTTTGAAACTCTATTAAGGAAATAATATTCAATAAAAAAATATGAGACCAAATGAAAGTACTATATATCATAGTTACAAATCTAAATTCAGAAAGATTAAAATTTTATCCTTCATACAAAAAAAGTTACGTTGTATATGGTGAGCGTCACTTTTTAAAAATGTTGTTTTCTGAAAAAAACTAGTTTTCATGGGAGATTGAAAAAGAAGTGCAATATTATTCCAAAAATTTTTAAAAATATATTTTTAGAATCTACAAACAAAATTTGATGAGACTTTAGTTTGCATCATCTTCAAATTCCTCATGGTTTAGCCGCTATAGGTGCCCGAATGTGAAGATTTAGTTAAAAATAATAATTTCAGTTTCCAGTTTGGCCAAAAATTGTAAACCACTATGGTGGGATCACCCCCATTCCGAATAACAATGTGAACAATGGTGACATTCTAGATTTTACGTGATTTTCAAAATATAGCATTTCATTGCAGAACCCACAGATTCTGCTTTCTATAAACAGTATTTAGTAATTTCACTCATATTTCTACAATGGGTTGTTGCTTATTTCATTTGGAAATGGAAAAATTCGAAAACCAGCATACAGGGAAGAAACGAAACAAAAATTTAAAAACCCTTGACATAAAAAAAATTATCAGACATGCATTTCAACTAACTCCTACACAAAATTCACCTATGCACATCGAAAAATGCATGAAAAACATACATGGATACATACATAACATGATGAGATGTCGTAGTGTGGGGCCCACCGGATGCCTGAAATAGTGGGTTTTACAATAGTCCGAGTTTTAGGAGACAATGGGTTTTCCAAAACAACAGTGTATAAAATGGTGGCAAAAATGGGATGTCATGTGGGCTTTTGCTATCCGAATTATGATTTCGAATGCCACATTTTGCGCTTTTTTATCCACTCCGAATAACAATGTGAATAATGGTGACATTCTGGGTTTTACGTGATTTTCCAAATATAGCATTTCATTGCAGAACCCATAGATTTTGCTTTCTATAAACATTATTCAGTAATTTCACTCATATTTCTACAATGGGTTTTCGCTTATTTCATTTGGAAATGACAAAATTTGAAAACCAGCATATGGGGAGGAAACGAAACAAAAATTTAAAAACCCTCGACACAAAAAATATTATCAGACATGCATTTCAACTAACTCCTACACAAAATTCACCTATGCACATTGAAAAATGCATGAAAAACATACATAAGAACATACATGGATATATACATAACATGACGAGACGTCGTAGTGCGGGGCGCACCGAACGCCTGAAATAGTGGGTTTTACAATAGTCTGAGTTTTAGGAGATAGTGTGTTTTCCAAAACAACAATGTATAAAATGGTGGCAAAAATGGGATGCCATGTGGGCTTTTTTCTATTTCTAAATTATGATTTCAAAAGCCACATTTTGCTCTTTTTTATCCATTCTGAATAACAATGTGAATAATGGTGACATTCTTGGTTTTATGTGATTTTCAAAATATAGCATTTCATTGCAGAACCCATAGATTTTGCTTTCTATAAACATTATTCAGTAATTTCACTCATATTTCTACAATGGGTTGTCACTTATTTCATTCAGAAATGGCAAAATTCGAAAACTAGTATATGGGGAGGAAACAAAACAAAAATTTCAAAACCCCCCACACAAAAAATCATTATCAGACCTACATTTCAACTAACTCCTACACAAAATTCACCTATGCACATTTAAAAACACATGGAAAACATACATGGATACATACATAACATGACGAGAAATTGTAGTGCGGGGACTGCTAGATGCTTGAAACAGTGAGTTTTACAATAGTCTGAGTTTTAGGACATAGTGTGTTTTCCAAAACAACAGTGTATAAAATGGCAGAAAAAATGGGATGTGACGTGGGCTTTTTGCTATTTCCAAATTATGATTTCAAATGCCACGTTTGGTGCTTTTTTATCCATTCTGAAAAACAATACGAACAATGGCGACATTTCGGGTTTTACATGATATTCAAAATATGGCATTTCACTGCAGAACCCATAGATTTTGCTTTCTATAAACATTATTCAATAATTTCACTCATATTTCTACAATGGGTTGTCGCTTATTTCATTCGGAAATGGAAAAACTCAAAAACCAGCATACGGGGAGGAAACGAAACAAAAATTTCAAAACCCTCGACACAAAAAAACATTATCAGACTTGCATTTCAACTAAATAGTTTCCCAACGAAAACCTTGCAAAATTCAGAATAAGAATGTGAACAATGGCGATGTGTTGGGCTTTATGTGATTTTCACAATAGTTTTTGGTCTCTGTAAACCTTATTCGGTTATTTCACTCATATTTCCATGATGGGTTGTCATTTATTTCATTCGGCAACCCCAAAATTTCAAAACCAGCAGACGAGAGGAGACGAAATTAAAAAACCCTCAACTAAAAATCACAAAATGAAAACCCCGCAACGAATGGCCATCCGTTTCTTCAGTGTTCATGGCAAAATGGAAAAATGGCACATACATAGAGCGGATATACATACTTGAAGGAGATCCACATGCCTGCAGCTCTTTCCCTCGCTATCCACCAAAACGTCGTCCAAAAATGGAGAAAATGGGACCTCATCGGGGATTTTTGATATTTGCTAATAATGGTTTCGAATGCCACGTTTTTGGCTTTTTGTCCATCCACACCGAACAATTACTTTGAAAACCCGTCGGCGCTGACATGATTTCTTGGCGATGGGACAACAAATGGCACACGGGATGAGAGGTTCGGTCATCAAGTCTTTCCTTTTTTCCGACAACCTTTTCCATCGCGGGTCCCACCTCTTTCGTCACGGCTCTTTTCTCCATGTAGTATGGGGGGCATATGCTATATTATATACATAGGTGAATTTTGTCCAGGAGTTAGCTTGTGCCTACATTAACGACATGTCTCCCTCTTCGTTTGCTAGCAACTAGGTAGATTAAGTGTTCACTGACAATATTCATAGCCTTTTAAGAAAAGTAGAGTATTATATATATATATATATATCTTAAAAATAAATCTATATACAATACAGTGCATATCCTATTTTTAGGCAAAAAATTTATCATCAGGACCATTATAAATAAAGTGTCAAAGTAAAATCAATCTATTTTTTTCTGAAAATGTGAGTTTTACTGATCAGTTTCATTAGCTCGAACTAATTCATTAAGACTGCCCTATTAATAAAAAAATTACTAATTTGACAAAATTTAGTACTATATATTTTTGTTAAAAAAACACTTTACTAATAGTTAGATCAATTTGGAGCCATTTCTGTAAAACTATCATATAAAGTAAATATCAGTAATTCGACAAACTTGATATGACATTTATCCTAGTCTTTCAAAGTATATATACATTAAATTGCAAACAAATTCACTTTGTTATTTTTCTATTATATTTATTGTTCGTGCATGAATTTAGTAAATTGACAAAATTTTCCTGAAATTTATGAATTCAAATTTTTAAACAATCTGACTAAGTTATTATTGTCATTTACTTTTCAAGATTATCATTAATAAATGATTTTAAAAATTTAAATTTTAAAATGAAAATTTTCAAACTTATTAATGGCATTAACTTTTAAGATTGTTATTTATGATTAAAAATAAATTAAAAAAGAATATAGAAAAATAAATTATAAGGTTCAAAAAGATCAACTTGAAACTATTTCTCTAAAGTAAGCTAAATTTTAGTAGCTTGACAATCTCACCAATGATCTTTACCTTCAAGATTGTGAGTTTTATATAAGAATAATGAAAAATTTTAATTAGAAAGACGAACTTACAATCATTTCTTTAAAACTCTAGAGTTACAACAAATTTTAGTATTTTGTTACATTGATAATCATTTAAAATTATTTTTTTCTCATTTGAATATCAACATGAGATCAACACAACTTTATAGTGAGCACAATCATGAAACTTTAATACTAGCTTCTTTTGAGCAACCACATTAGAAATAATCAATGGAAAACCAAGAGTCACAACTTAGAATTCTATTTTAGATGTTCCTTTGGAATTTGAACTTCAATCCTCACATTAAAAATCCAATGCTTTAACCAATTAAAGTCAACACCTTGAACAAATTTTAATAATTAAAAAAACATATTAAAAAAAATAAAATTAAAAAATAATAAAGTGTTGTCTACATCAAATAAAGATTGAAAACCCCAAAGCTTGAAGTCTTTGTTCAAAAAGAGAAGGGAAATACGACAAAGTGTAAATGAATTCGAGCTACCTGTGTTATAATGAATAGCATTGGTTGGTTATATGGATAAGACACAAGTGTTTTATAGAGTGGACATCTTTTCTTCTTTTTAATCATTGGTGAAGACAATTCAGAGGGAAAATATGATTCTTGTGACATGGGATTTGGTAGGCATCTTCTCATGCCTAATGTTCAATTGGACAAATTACACAAACAAGAACTTCATTAATATGAATAAGAGAGAGTTTTATGGTATCAAAGGTGCCCATTAATAGTCTCGCCTCTCTCTTCATCTATTCAGTCACAACTTCAATGGAATAACAGAGCCACATCTTGAGTCGCTTCATCTACGAATTCAACAAAATTATTAACCATTTAAAATATTGCAACACACAAAAAATAATTAATGTTAACACCTAATTCATACTACAGCTCAAGGATATGTGGAGCATTCGAGTGGGGAGAGAAATAGTTGAATTTACTTTTCACTATTCATTTATACAAAATGGTGGCTATCAACTTCATATAAACTGCATACCTGATTCTACTCTGTAAACTGTGCCAACCTTTGCTAAGACATGAAATGCCTCATCTTAGATCTGAAATACTTTTGGTATATCGAAAAAATGGTGTATGCTTAAACAAAAATCATTCCATTTGAAAATGGAATGTTGCCTTTTCGATTCATAGCTCTAAGAAAAAACAACAAAACAATGCATACTTATTTTGTGCAATTTAGTTACTTAAGGATAATAACAAATGGCTGATTTTGACTTTGTTCTTTTTGTTTTTCTATACATGGACTGCTTACCTCCTTATGCTGCGAATGTAGACTCTCTCAACATAATAATAATAACCACCTAATTTTTTAGTGATACAATATTCTTAAAATTTGATTATTTAATTTAGTTTCATGGTTTGTTTAATTTATATAATCATATGTTCTTTATTACATCTTTTCTTTTTTCAAAAGAAGTCTTTTTTATATTATGTAGACATTGGATTTGACACAAATAGTTGCTCTTAAAATATTATTTTCTCACGATTGTTGTTCAAAATTACTTTTAATATTTCATTCATGTTGTAACATTTCTTTAACTCTATCAAGATCAATAAGAAGACATACTTTAATGCTTTTAAATTTAATTAGTTTTTATCATTAAATTATGATTTTATAACTTAAGAAAAAAGGAAAATAAAATATTAAGTAAATCGACATTTATTTATTGAAAACAAAATAAAAATGATATGTAAGAAAAACATATAAATGATGAACAAGCTTTAGTATTTCCATCACTAGGTATGAAAAGTAGGTGTTCCAAAATTTTTGAAAAAAAACCCCAAGTAATATAGTATTCATTTGTAGGTATTACCAAAATAAACTCAAGGTTAAAGGAATTAGTCTTTGAAAGCATATTACACATTGCTTGTGTTGGAAATTAACATGAAATAAATAAATAAAAACATTAGAAAAACAAAAACACCTAAACCATCGACAAGCAAAGAATACCTCCTTCAATATAAACACACATTGCACAACCTCCTTGAAGCAATTATTTTCCATTGATATTCAAACATTAAATGAGTTTAGAGATGTGGGAGTTAATAATAAAATACTCATATTGGACCACTCAACTTTAGTTTTAGAATTAAGTTCCAAGGCTATAGTTTAAGGGAATTCATCATTAGAATTGGATTGTCATGTGAGTAAAGAGGGTTTTCAAAAGCATTCATGGAAGTTAGTCAGAATAAATTATAAAAATTATAAGAGGGATGTTTTATGTACATAGTTGTCCCATGAGATTTGTTCATTTGATATCATTATTACTAGGAAACAAACAAATTAAAGATTATCTAAATTATTTTAATATGAGAAATTATTTCTAACATATAATAGGGTAATGAGATGGATTTTACATGAGAATTTTGTATTGATATTTTAAAATAGAGACGCTTCTCCTCTAACTTCCATTGGTTTACATACATATTATTTTACACATGTGCACAACATTGGAATTAGAATGTAGGGGAGATTTGTAGATTAGGCAATCTTCAAACTCACAACACTGTTGTGAATGAATGGCTAATGGTTTATGTTTCCAATAATGATTGTTGTTATATTATCTGTGAGACATTGTGTTTATGGATTGTTAGTGCCCAAGCCATCTTAAGGGTATTTTATATTTGTCATCACAATTGAATAGAACAATTGAAATAATTTGTAGGTCATTTTTGTCTTTAAAAAGTCTAATATATAATGCTAGAACTTAAAGGTCCAACAAATAAGTAGTATATTAGGTGGCCAAATCTCATTTTTGAAGATGATAGCAATTAATTCTTAAAACACACTATTCAAAATTGAGTTGCAACCCACAAATTTGAAATTTTTATAATATATTATCTAACACACAACAACACATTTGTTGCTAGAATTTTACGTATCTAATAATTCTATCTATGACCTAATGCATGTGACCTAATAAAAAAAGTAGAAAATGAATAAATATTTTTATATTCAATATTATAGAATATATTTACAAACAAAATGTTCAAATATATTGAATTGAGGTACACTAAAATGATGTCGAACTAAAATAGAGAGGTAAGTGTCTTGACCTCAAGGAACCTTAAGTTTAGAATGACAAAAGAGAAAGCATGGATCCTAAGATTTGATAGATCAAAATCCAAACAAGGGATTGGGATAGGAGTAGAACTGATTAGTCCTCAGGGTAAATAATTTTTAGCCGCATACCAATTGCAATTCCATTGTACTAATAATGTGGTATAATATGAGGCCCTTATCCATGGTTTGTTGCTTACCATCAAGAAGAAGGTAAAGATTCTTGAAGTCTTTGGAGATTCTGAGCTAGTCGTTAGGCAAGTAAGAAAATAGTATGTCTATCATTTTATATGTCTATCTAATTACATACATTATGCATGGGATTTAATTGATAGTTTTGGGGCCTTCAACATTAGACTATCTCACCTAGGTTCAATCGTAAAGAAGATGCTTTAGCTACGACCGCTAGCACCTAAGAACCCCTATATACCCCAGACTTACAAGGTTTTCAGTTGAATTAGTGCAAGTACCTTCAATTCCTGATAATGTCACTAAGTTGCAAGTATTTGAATATGATCGAAATATTCTAGAATTCATCACTAATTAAGGTATTTTTGAAGTGCAAATAATTGAAGAAGCAGATATGCATGATGGTCAGATCTAGGATGATGAAGTATTTTATTCCAAGGATTATAAAATCCCAAAAGGAATCATTAATTTGGAGAGATTGTTCGACTTAGATTAGATAAATTGACAAAAGGATTTACGTAAGACCCATGGGGGTGATTACAAGCCCTACAATTTGAATACTGAGGACGACCCCAAGAATGTGTTCATCAAAAAAGTATGTACAGATAAAGAGTACAAAAATATTTCTCAAGTGCTCAAAGATTATTGGAGGGTCATAGCTTCAACTTATGAAGATTTAAAACCATATGACAGTTCAATCATAACACATACAATCCAATTAAAGTCAGTTGTTAAGCCCTTTCAACAGAAGAAAATGCCAGTGAATGCCCTTATTGAGCCTTTAATCCAAAAGAAAGTCCAAAACAATTTATCAGCTAGAATCATTTTTCCAATTAGGCATTCTACTTGGGTTACAAATTTAGTGTTTGTTAGAAAGAAAAACAAAGATATTCTCTTGTGCGTAGATTTCAAAAAATTGAACAAAGACTTTGAGAAAGACAACTACTCATTGCCTTCATTAGACGAAGTCTTGCAAATTGTCAATGGTTCTAAAATGATGTCTTTCTTGGATGGGTTCTTGAGATATAACCAAGTGATGGTTGAGAAAGATGATAGAATAAAAACTGCATTCACCGCCAAATGGGGAACTTTTTGCTTACAGGCGGATGTCATTCAGATTGATAAATGTTGGAGCTACGTTCCAGCAGGAAATGGATTATGCTTTTAAAGATTTAATTGGTAAATTCATCATCATATACATGGATGAACTCACTATGTTTTCTAAGAGAAGAGGAGACCATATCAATAATCTCAGGAAAGTACTACAAAAATTATGTGAGACATATGGAATATCTCTAAACCTGAAGAAGTGTATTTACGGAGTGACCGAAGGTAAAATTCTTGGACACATCATATTTGAGAAAGGTATTTCCATTGATCTAGAGTGAGTGAGTACTGTAATGAAATTGTAACCTCCAAGAAGCAAGAAAAAAATGAAGTCCTATTTTGGAAAAATCAACTTTGTCTAAAAAATTATCACTAGGTTTGGTGAAATAGTATGACCCCTAAATGATAAGCTAAAGAAAGATGATAAAGTTGAATGGATCACTAAATCCAGAACTTCTTTTGAAAACATCAAGGAATTTTTTTTTGAAGCACTAGTGTTGATTAGCCCTGATTATACCAAACCATTTTATGTCTATTATTTTGCTTCAAATCATACATGTGATGTTGTACTGACTCAAAGAGGAGAGAAGAAAGAAGAAAGATCGATTACATTTATGAGTGCTCCTTTTAAAGATACAAATTTGTGATACATGAAAGTTGAAAAATAAGCCTTTGCATTGGTTAAGGCTGTCAAGAAATTCAAACATTATATCCTCAGGAGTTTAGTTAAAGCAATCATGCTAGACACGACCATCAAAATGTTACTTACATAGAGCGATCTTGGAGAGAAGAGAGCTAAGTGGGTAACTATCCTACAAGAATTTGATGTAGAAATCATCCCAATGAATCTCATTGGAGATCAAGCATTAGTCAAATCTATTGCTAAAGTCGATCCCCAAATTATCAATCAACAATATACACTAAGTGTAGATGTACAAGACGAATGTCACACAAATATCTGGTATTATTTGATCACTAACAATTTCCCTGATAATATGCAACAACAACAAAGAAGAGATTTAAATATTGAAGCCCAAAATTATATGATATAAGGAGGGGCTCTTTTAAGGAGAAATGATGAAGGAATTTATTTGAGATGTCTAAACCGTGAAGAAGTAGATGAAGTTTTAAAAGCTTCATGATAGATTCAACACAACTCACAAATCTCCATTAGACACCACTCACCGCGTGAAGCCACAATACTGGTTTACAATTCCAGTGAGGAAGGAAAACTCACAACAAATGACCCCATGCCAAAAAATGTGATTTTGGGTGTTCGTATGAACCTACTGGTTCAAGCGAATCCATAAGGGGTTTGCTTGAACCCATTCCTTAGTTTCTCACCCAAAAACCAAATAAAAATGCATTATGTGAGGTGGTTCACTTGAACTAGGGTTTGAGCGAACCTATAGGGATTCACTTGAATCCCTAGGGGTTCGTACGAACCCCCCTTATCCCTCATTCTCCCCCCCAGAAACAAAAAAAACCTAAATTTGGTCACTTCGAAGCTCGGCTTGAACATGAAAATGGTGGAGACTTCACAAACCCAAATGGAATTAGGTAGTCCTCGGAATGATCTATCCAACGAATATAATTTTGATATGTTTTGGTTTTATTATGTATTTATTTTTTTAGTTTTATTAAATATAGGTTTTCACTGAAAATGAAGGTCTCTATTTTGCACATGTGGAAAAATAGCATATTATCAAAAAATAAATTGAAAAATATGAGTGTACTAGATATTGAAGTCCTTGATCCAATTTTTTTTTTTTTGAATTCTGATATATACAAAAAAGGTTATGCATTATACAGTCGCACTATGTCTGAATTGTAATTGGTTTAACTCCGAAACTTGATTAAAGAAAAAAATATTCAATAAAAAAATATGTAACCAAGTGGAAGCACTAGATATCGGAGTTACAAATCTAACTTCAGAAGAATTATAATTTTATCCTTCATGGAAAAAAAGTTATGGATTATACGGTGTGCGTCACTTTTTAAAAATGCTATTTTCTGAAAAAAATGAGTTTTCATGGGAGATGGAAAAAGAAGTGCAATCTGATTCCACAAATTTTGAAAAAAATATTTTTAGAATCTACGGACAAAATGTGATGAGACTCTAGTTTGCATCATCTTCAAATTCCTCACAGTTTAGTGGCTATAGGTGCTCGAATGTGAAGATTTAGTTAAAAATAATAATTTCAGTGTCTAGTTTGGCCAAAAATTGTAAACCACTATTGTGGGATCACCCCTCATCCTGAGAGTAGGATATTATTGGCTAATAATATTCAAGGATATATTTGAGGATATAAGACATTGTTACATATGCCAGATTGTTGCTGATAAAGGAAGATTTAATGCCCAAACACTATAGCTAATGATTGAGATGCGTCCATTTGCATAATAGGGACCAGATTTCATAGGCATGATTAACCCGCCATCATCAACAGGCCACATGTAAGTGTTGACAACTACAAATTATTGCACTCGATGGATATAAGCGATTTGTTCCAAATAATGCACAATGAAGGTGGTAATCAAGTTCCTAGAAGAAAATATCATAACCAAGTTTGGAACACCATACATGTTGGTATGTGACAATGGTTCCTCCTTTTATTCCTTGAAATTTTCTAATTGGGCATTTGAATATGGAATAACACTAAAGTTTTCATCTAATTATTACCCACAAGGGAATGGGTTAGCCAAATCAACTAATAAGAACTTGTTGGACATTGTTAGAAAATTGATTTAAAAGAATCCAAAAGAATGACATTCTTTTTTGAAGTTTCCTTTATGGGTTGATATAAATAGGATGAAATTTTCTTTGGGTAATTCACCTTACCATTTAGTCTATGGAATCAACCCCATATTGCCAATAAATTTGAAGATCCCAACTTTGTAATTCACTCTAGAATACATAGGATTGAATGACCAGACCAAGGCATGATTCTTACAATTGATGCACTTAGAAGAGAAGCACACTAGGGAAATAGATCATTTTGCGAAAAACAAATCCATAGTGAAACACTAGTTCGACAAAAGGGCTAGAGTAAAATCATTTAGAATATCCAACCTAGTCCTATGCTAGAACAAGGCCCATGAGTGGAAAGGTGAGCATGGTAAGTTTGACAAGTAATGGATTGGTCCTTACTAGATATCTAAAATATTAGGTGATAGTACCTATAGGCTAAAAACCCTTACTAGAGACTTAGATGTCGCATTGCCTATCAATGGACAATTCTTGAAGCATTATTTCCAAGCCTAGTAGGAGTTGCCTACTCTTGATGTAAGTATGCAAATAGAATTTTGTTTTTGTCTTCTTTTGGTTTTGTTTTTATTCTTTTGAGTTTTAGAGTGTTGTGATATTGCTAAATAGTTAGCAATCTTCGAAAGTAATCAAAACTATAGAACCTAAATTCTAGAAATGTTAATCATATTCTTAAGAGAAGTAATATTTCAATTATGAGCAATCAAAAAATTGCTTAGAATTTGTCTACTTTAGTTCACATAAATTATCAAGCTATTATTGGGATAAAAACATCCACACTTAAAGAGTTCTACAAAAATTTGGGGAAAAGTAGTTGCTTGCATTGAGTGAAAATCAAAAGGTAATCTTGGCTACCACTATAATTCCCAACCTAATAGAAGGCTTCATTGTCAACAAGTTGAAAAGAAAAGAGCTTACAAAGAAATATCAAAAGAAAAAAAGAAAATAAAAATGAATATAAAAGAAATATCAAAAGAGAATTCAACTCCTTAGATCATCCAAATATCTCTACTGGGGCTATGGATTCCTGACTGGAAATAGAGCTATGCTTGGGGGAATTACAAAGATAACCTTGTGAGGGCTATGGATGCTTGATTGGTAGAAATGCAATATCCAAGGTTGGCTTAAAAGGAAATACCAAAATATGTAGGTCAATGCAAGTAGCTTCCTAGCTTTGAATTTGTTGTAACAAAATAAATCATGAGGACACATATAAGCCCAATAAAATCTAATTTTGTTATGCTAATTAAAGTGGAAGTGATTCTAAAGTAAAATTTTGGCTGCTTATAATTGAGAGGTTACAAAACTTTAAGCTGCAATTATCATTATAGAATTCATTTTCTATTGTTTTGATTGGTTTTGTTGGTTTCTAGTTGTTGTGTGGTCTCACAAGATACCCCATTTCACCCTTGGCAAAATGTGGACCCCCTTTTTTCTCTTTTTCCACTTTTTCTTGATTTTTCTTGTTTGTGGAAATGAAATGGTAAAATGAAAGTCTTCTACTTTGAAATGCTTGTATTCTAGCTGAATTAATGGTCTTCCTAAGTTAGAATGTTCAAATTCAAGTTTCTTTGAAAGCTTGTTATTTTTTTGGACTCTCTGGTTTCTGTGCATTGGGTGTTCTTAAGTAAAAAGCAATACGAGTTGTGCAAGTCTCATATTTTTTCCAATGAGGAGTGTGTTTGATGAGTAGTTTCACTTGGTAAGTGGTTCACCTGCTCAATATTTACTCAAAAAAATGTTTTCCCGAGTCTGCGTGCATTATCGTTTTAATTGTCAAACTTGTTAGTGTATTTCCTTCTAATCCATGGTATGATGAGGATTGCAAGGCAGCAAAGAGATTGGTCAAAAAGAATATGTCAAACAAAGAAACTAAAGTAAACTATGAGAAGTTGGTAAAAGCTAAAAAATAAATATATGTGAATTTAAGAAGGAAGGAGCTAATTTCTTTGGGAAAACACAACCCCAAAATTTTTTGGAGAGAGCTGCAGCAAAAGAAAAGTCAGGTGGAAAATAATATCACTGGGATGTAGTGGCTAGAATATGTAAAACTATTGTATGAACGGCCAATGGAGAAAAGCATGCCCCCTTTAATTCATATCTCAAGAGAGCTCTTCTCAGAAGAAGATATCAAGAAAGGTATAAAAAATCTTCCAAGTGGTAAGACTCAAGACATTGATGGCCTACAAGCTGAATTCTTAAAGTGGGGTTGTGAGCTCCTCACACCTCATATCAAATACCTCTTTAATAACATTACTCAAAATGGCTTTGTGGCTAAATGGACTACCAGTGTGGTCATTCCCTTACACAAAAGTGGGGATATCAATAATCCTTCTAAAAATCGTATTATCATGGTCAATCCTCTGCTTGGTAAACTATATGGGAGCATGTTAGAGTGCAGAATCAGTAATTGGGCTGAAAAGGAAGGTAAAAGGGCAAAAGGGAAAGTTGGTTTCACGCCAAAGCATTCCACCATAGATCATTGTATCACACTTAGACACTTCATTGAGAAAGCTTGGGACACTCAAGGGGGTGAAGCATTTTGTTGTTTCGTTGATTTCAAAAAGCCTTTGACACGGTGCCTCGAGACAAGCTTTGGAATAGAATGGAGGAACTGGGTATTCCTGATGAGCTTAGAGCGGCAGTTCATAAACTTTATGAGAAAGTTAGAGCTAAAATTAGAACAAAAGATGGTATGTTTGAATGCTTTGGTAGTGACATTGGGTTCAAGCAAGGTTGTCCCTTGTCTCCCATGTTGTTTGGCTTATATATTGATAAGCTTGAAGAATGGTTAAACAAAACTATTGGAGAGGGTATTCATCTAGCTAGTTATGTGGTGAAGTTACTTTTATATGCGGATGATCTTATCTTAATTGAAAAATCTGCTCCTTGTTTGAGAGAGCATATAAAGGCTCTTGAAATTTTTTTCCAAGAGGTTGGAATGCAAGTTAACACCAGCAAAACCAAAATCATGATCTTTTCTTTGAAAAGGAAGAAGCAATAGTTTAATTTCATTTTTGAAGGCAACTCTTTGGAGGTGGTGGAAGAATACAAGTATTTGGGTATTGATTTTCATAACAGGCTCAGTTGGGAGACTTGAAGAGCGAAAAGGATTCAAGGTGGTTGGAGGGTGTCCTATTTACTGTAGAATAGATGTAGGACAATGGAGCTATTGGATTGGAAAACAAAGAAAACCCTTTTTGGTTTGTTGGTGGCACCAGTTGTCCTCTATGGGTGTGAGGTTTGGGGGGGTAGCATGTCAAACCACAAGTGGAGGCAAGTTGAAAGAATTCAAAAGCATTTGATCACCACTAGCATCAAAATCAAATCCTCAATTCCGTATGAGATTCTCTTGGCTGAAACTGGTACTTTCCCATTGGAGGCATCTGCAATCATTCGGTTAATAAATTACTTAAAAAAAGTTGAGAACATGGAGACACATTGCTGGCCCAAAATGGTGGTTGGGGAGGAGCTAAACCGTAGAAAGAAAACTTGGATGAAGCTAAATAGAAAATGGTTGAGCAAATGGAACATTAAGCTACATGAGTGCCCCAACACGAATGTTGAGACAAAAAGGTATTTGCTAGAAAAGTTTAGGTGTGCTATGTGGACTAAGCAAGTTGGTCGTAAAAAGACACATTATATCCGGGAGTTCAACCCCGCGTGGGAGCACGATGAGAAAGACTACCTAAAGTTTGCAATTAAAGGAAAGGCTAGGATTTTGATCGCTTAGTTGAGAATTGGGTCGCACCATCTTCGATGTGAAACTGGTAGGTGGGTTGTCCCCAAGGAAGCCTGGGAGCAAAGAACTTGTATTTTTTGCAGAAAATGGGTCATGGAGACTAAATGGCACTTCATCATTGAGTGTGTTGCTTATGCTGATATCCGTGTCCAGTATGAACACAATTTGAAGGTGCACAATCTAAATGAGCTCTTTAAGGAGACTAGGCTCCTCAAAACTGTTGGCTTTCTGGTCAAGATCTTTAAGAGGTGGGCAGACATGGAAAAGAACTTGAAAGTGGTTAAAGTTTCAACGTTGGGTCCCATAGAGTGATGGTCTCGTGGACGTCATTAAAATCCATTCATTCATTTCCTCTCGAAAGTGGAAATCAGAAATATTTTGTACAAAGGCTTGCTCGAGTCACATTGGCCCAACTTTATACCCATATTTAAGTATCCTTTTGCATGTACCTAATGATCACCCGATCTTCAAGAAATTGATAAGTGAAAACCCAACATTTAGTAAAGCAATTTGCTGGATGTTTTGGACCCAAATACTAATTAGTCTTTTCATACCAAAGTCTGAGTGCTCACCCAACTACCATAGTTTGACATGGACGAAGGAAACTTGCAAGTAAGACATGTCAGCTTCCGGCATTACCACCTTTTTGAACTGGTTTAGGGTGCAAAAATCAAGAATTTCATTATGTGAATCCTAACCTACCATGATTGTACCACTTTTCAGTACAATTAATGTGAAATTATTAAGTAATTAAAGGAAGGTGGAAAAAGAACATACTTGGCACCACCTAAAGCATGTAGTTTACTTCTGCAATACTCCACCACACACAAAGTAAGAAATATGTAAACCCACTAAAGAATTAAAAAAAAAATTGAAGCGCTTTAGGAAGGTGAAGTATTAGAATGTAATAAGGGCATAATTTCTTGAATTAATTATGTATCAGCTCATCTTCACCATTAATGAAATTAGGTATTTCTCTTTTAATTGAACTCTATGAATTCCTTTACATACACTTTTCTCTAGTAAAATGGCATTTTTTCTAGTTAATTCCTAAATAAATTGATATGAAATTTGACTGAACTAACTCCAATCTTGATGATTGAATGGTAATGGGTAAAGAACTTTGTTAAATTAAACTAAAGAAGATACATTATTAGAATTTTCCCTAATTCATATGTAGAGTATCAATACACTAATCATGCAGGAAGTTGGAGAAGACATGAGTACTTCACAAAATAAATAATCGAAAGAGGAATTTGAATTCCCCATCTCACATATAGTCCCCAATTATGGAATGGTAATAGACACCCATCTAGGAGGCTTCAACAATTATGATTTTATGCGAAGGACTCAATAATTGGATGCTAGCCAATGCACCAAGAATATGATTGCCAGTGGAATATATTTGACGATAGGGTTCCCATTAGCAATGGAAGCCCTAGAATTAATTTTGGAATGCATGAGATGGTATGATCTAGATAGAAGGGCAGTCATGAAAGAAGGGATATTTTATGTAGACCTATCTGTTGATGGTATTGCTTACACATTTGGGCTCCTAGTGTTCACAAGGATGAACATATTGCAAATGAAATATTTAGCAGACACATACATGAGTATGGAAGAACACAAAAAAAGATCTTGATGTCGACCTTATTTCAAGAAAGAGCCACAAGAATATTGAAGACCATATTGAGGTCACTGTTCATTCAAGAGATACAAGATATGATAACACTATTGAGTAGAATGGCTAGTTACAAAAATTTTAGTAAATTTGAGCCACGGATGTTCAAGGTCATCCAAAGAAAGAGGGAAGGTCCTATACAAATTCACTAGGCAAGATTTAGCAGTGATAGATTGCATGACCACATTTAGAAATTCCTGATTTCTCAATGGTTCACTATGTCCTCATATATTGTCTATTCCTACACCCTAAGGGAAAATATTCAAGGAATATTTAATAGAGTGGGATTCCCAGGTAGAGAACCAGGGAACAGGCCGGGTTACCAACATTTTCCATAGATTATAGTCAGTATCAAGAGCATTACCACATGGTAAATGATGTTTTCTCTATGAAGTTAGTAAGGTTAATGGAAGGCGATAAAGAAAATATGATATCCCTCAAAGCACAAGATGCTATAAATTCTACTAGGTGTTGGTATATTCAATTCCCTACGTTCACCAACATCCGAGTAGAAGGGTTTATAGGTTATCCCTACATTCTTCCCGAATATCTTATAGAAAAAATAGTGTTGCTAGAATTTGTGAGGCATGTGATACCATCCCATGATGCATTCTTGCAGCTATAAAAAAGGGGGACTATAAATTTTTCTATTGCCATAAAAAATTACAAATGTGTCTCAGTGAAAAGTGTTAAATTATGTGATGATGAATTGAAATCTTATGGTCTAGAATAGTTCATGTTTAAGAGGAATTATGACCCAACTGAAAGATTATCCAAATAGATCAATAAGAGGCATTCTCATGTCCATCATTTGGAGGATTTATGGTGTGATTACGAAGATGCTCATGATGTCAAAAGGTGGTTTTATTAGAGGTTGATAGTAGCCTAGATAATGACCTTTGGAACACATGATGTTCTAGAGAAAATGGATATAGATGATGGTGATGTAGATAATCCAGCTTATGACTCAGAAAATATTTATGATGAACCTATTCCAAATCTAGATTGGAGATAGCTAGAGATAATGACCATAAATGACATTTCTAGACAAGTTCTTGATTACACTCAATCATGGATAGATTGATACATCAAATTGATAAAAGAAGTTGGAATGACACCCACATACCCACATGGAGGAAAAATGAAACAAAAGTGATAAGTGAGTTAGGGTATGATGATTTCTTGGAATATAAAAGGAAGATTATAGAAGCCAAAGCCATCAAATAGGGTAGAGAAAAGTTCCTAGATGTTTCAATCCAATGAGTTTTGGTGGCTTCCTAGCTAGATGATACAAATAGGGAAACCTTGGTTATTCCAACAAACATATTGAGAACAAAAAATGTGGTTTCTTCTTCTACTGTGTTGCCGAGAGCACAACCCTTGACTCTAGAGGAGGTAGCGATGAAATTACAAGTATATGTTGGGACAAGGCCAACGTCCTAATAGTTAGCTACTATGTTTACCTCTCCACCATCTGTAAGTAAAACAAAAATGAAACAAACCCTAGGAGAAGTGCATTTGGTATCTGTTGATGGTGAAAATGACACAAACAACGTGTAAACATAATATTTCTACTCTATTTCTCCTGAAAAAGAAAGACAACATGTAGTGGCCTAGCTCCCAAGGTCTTGGTAGTTGGTTCTCAACTATCTGATGTCACCCAATTGGTTCATGTAACTATAATATTCAAGGGGCTTGTGCTGGTAACAAAGAATGCAAGCAATGACTCATTTTGCCGAACTTTTTTAGTAAATCAAGGGGTTTCAAATAAAAGAAAAAGATAGATCAAAGGGTAAACTAGTAAACATGAACATAACTTATCTAGCATCCAGACATATACCTTCAACAATGAATGTTTTCCAATCAGATCAAGAAAACCAAAGCATGATACAATTCACAGAATAATCTATACCATTGTTTGCATCTAAGGTGCTTATTTTAATTTGCCTATCACAACTACTTCAAATATTTTTAAAAGAACACACATTCATTCATTGCAAAGGTCATAGATCAACAGACTTCAATAAATTTAATCCAATGATAATCTAACAAGATAATCCTTAAATCCCGTTTCTTCTAATGACTTTCATCGTATAAGAAACAATCATGCTTCAACACAATCACTGGCATACAGATAGATTATAACTTATCAGCCTTATCAAGTAAAATTCAATTCTAACACCATATTGTGTAAACCTGTAATTTTATTCCACTATAAAATTTAAGTAACAATGTATCTCTGTAATCACTACAAAATTTTATCTCTTACTCTTAGGTGGCCGATTCTATTCTCTATGAGCCGACCCTTACAATATGATACCCAAAGGGTATTTATAGATATACAAAATTCGAACTCCACTTCTATTTTAAGTCATCCACCCTTTTAGGAACTAAAACTCTCTTGGAAACTCAAATCAATTTGATCTTGAGTTCTTACATTAGACATTTAGTTAAACTAGAGATTAGAAAATAGAAGAGAAAAGAAGGAAGTCATGCACTTTAGGAACTGCCAATGCCACATGCAACATGCAAAGAAGAAGAAAGTCATGCATGCAAGATATTTATGCATGTGAAGTTGGGTCTACAATAAACTCGTCATAACTGGCGAAGACTTGTTGTAATACATCTAATTCTGGCCCATCAACCCAGTTGTCTTTAAATTTAATTCACTCCAATTCTGCTGCCGCAAACCCTCTCATATTCTTCAACTTTATCAATTCTCTTCTAGTAGCCTTTATCTCTTCCTTGACATCCATCAGTCGATCAATCAGTAGATCATCACCATCATCTCCTTTCTGCATGAGTCCTTTAAACCTTTCACTCCATTCCTCTTTTATCTGGCTCAAAGGTACGCCCTCCTTCATTGGCATATTAACATCTACTATGATAGCAATGACCTCTTCCAACTCCTCTAATTATTCAGTTAGACCCTTGACAGCATCTTGGACTTCATTTCTATGTTTGCACAAGAAATCTGTTCTGAATCAGAGTATACGAGAGGTCTTTTCCACAAAATCTTCATTGTCCTCCTCAAGTATTGACTGTTCCAGAAGAGTAGTCAAAGGCAATGTACTAACCTTCTCCAATTTCTAACTATACTCTTTATATTCCTCTTTCTGCTTCTCCGTTGTTTCAATATATTGATGCATTTCCCCTATCAATTCTTCTGTCCTTTTGTGAACCTCAAAACCTTCGACCAAAACTTCACCTACTTCTTGATTTAACTTGTCAACCCACCTATCTAGCATCTCCGCTTTTCCCCTTCACCTGTACTAAACCATCTACCTCCTTTTTGCTCAACAAAATTGGAGTCTCAATAGCAGCTACCTGTTGTGATCTTCGAGAGGAGACACTTTTCAAAAAGGAATACAATTGATCTAATTGAGCCTTAAGCTCACCTTTCTTCTACTTATCCTTTAACATTCTTGACTTGGTTGTCAAAGCTGCCACATCAATTAGATTCATCTGTTGATTTCTAGTAGGCTTTCCCAAGTTAACAGTACTTAATTGATAATTCATTAGCTGCATGTCTCCTACCTCCTTTTTTGTCATCGGTATGGCACACTCAGCAACAATTTCTCCCTTGTCCGTGAGCCTGGTGGAGTGTAGGATTTTGGCCTTCTTTTTAGGCCTCTCTTGTTCAATCTCCTTCATCATATTCTCCCAATTGAGAGGTTGTGAAGGTGTTACTGTTCTTTTCTGTAGGTCCAATTTTATCCAAGTGGGAGCACATGGAGTAGTAGTCATCATAGTGGAAGAAGAAGCAATAGTAGTAGTAGAAGGTGGTTGCACATTTACTTGGGGCTGAGAATCAACCCTTGGTTCCTCTTGTTGTTCTTGCACCACATGCATCTGCACAAGCTTTTCAGCCTCTTCCCTATCTTTTTGTTCCTGTAACTTCTTATCTTATTCTTCCTTCTTCAACCTCTCTTCCTCCAATTGATCTCTCTCCACTTTTTCCCTTTCCAATTTTTCCTTTTCTAATCTATCCTTCTCTATTCTTTCCTTTTCCAGTTTTTCCTTATCCAAATTTTCCTTCCCCAGAGCTTCTTTTTCCAATTTTTCTTTGTCTAAAGCCTCTAGTCTCTCTTTCTCTAGTCTTTTTGCCTCTAAAGCCTTAAGCTTTTATGCCTTTGCTTCTTCTTCTTGTTGCCTCCTAACCAGCTCTTCGGTGTCATTTTCCTTTCTTAATCGCTCTGCTTCTTCTTTTTGGTGAGCTTCCTCAGCAAGTTTTAACTTGGCAACCAAGACTTCTTTCTCCCTCCGATGTCTTGCCTTTTCTTCCTCAAGGTCATGAATCTTTCATATTAACTCTAACTTATCATTTTCTTCTTTAACCTTGAGTTCATCTTCTTGTTGCCTTTTTTGTCTCTCTACTTCATCAACTCTTGACTTAGCTTCAATTTGTTGCTGTTGTAGTATGGAATCAATTTGTGTCTTGGCATCCATTAACTTTTTCTTTTCTATTTCTTTAGCTTTTGCCTCAGCATCCTTTCTAACTTCTTGAAACAATGCCCACTGATCCTCTTGTGTCATTACCTATTCAACATCCTCCTCTAGAGGCATATTCTCTTGCAAATCCTTCTCTGACACAGTCTCATTTGAATCTATTCCAACACCATGAATTTCCCTCTCCACTTCTTTTCCCTTTGTAGTTTCAGCCATACTATGAAGAGCCCCCTTTTGAACTTCTTCACTCTGCTTCTTTGCAAGTGGGACTTGTGTGGAAGATTCATCAGATACGGAACCAGGCAGCAAACATCTTAAATATTCCTCTTTTAACATACTGTCAGGCTTGGAGCAAAAACTGTTATTGACACTCTATTAACTAGAAGCAGGCTCGGAGTCGGAAGTGAAATGGTGATCGAAACTGGAACCGGAATGGAAACTGATTCAATTTTCTTCAGATTTTCTATTTTCATATTCTGTTTTGGTTCCGCTTCCACTTCCGCTAGGTAAACATTTTTATGAAGTAAAAGCTTCTTACTATAAGAGGAGTCGGAGACGAGATGGGTTATGGAATTGACACTAATCATAAAACACATCCAACAAAAACCAAAATCAATTCCGATCCTGCTTCCGGCTATGTTGACCATGACGTCATCAACAATTTTATCAAATCAATGCATAACTCTATGATTAAAGACTAAGGTCATATTAAATGAAACGAGGCTTAAAACATATCAGGAAAAGACTATACCCATATGACTGTGGGGACAACTGTATTTTAGGGCATCATATTTAATTATTAAACGTGATCACAGAAACACATAAAACCTTAAACTAGAAAATGAGATATAAAAACTAGGGCACGAATTTAACCCTTCCTAATTAACCAGACGAATGCGCAATAAAATCTTAAGTAAAACCAGATTCTACCAACCATAACTCACTGTAAAAAATCTAGATTTAATCTACCTCACTGTGAAAACCCTAATTAAACCTACACATTTAAAACCCAACGCAGCACGACATGATCATGAAAAAATGTGAAAGCGACCATGCCCTAACTCACTATAAAACCAGAAACGCAAGCATAAAATGAAATCAAGAACAACAAATAAACAAAGAAAAACAAACGCGCCCTCCCACTGAGATGGTGAAATTGCCAAAAGATCTAAATCCAACAAACATAAACCAAAAACACAAAAGCAAATAACTAAAAACAAGAATAGGAACCCTACCTCGAATGCAAAACCTAGCTAACCTTCTGAATTGATTCGCAAGCAACTATCTTCTCCTTCTTCAATCGATTCACTCAGATGGACTCCACAGCTGCTCTATTTCTCTCTTTGATTTGTTTAACAATGATAATAATAATGCGTTTAATCCTTAATGAAGGTAAAAATAAAAATTTCTACCTACACATGGCAGCTGTCATTAACGCATTAAATACAGTTAAGTGGAATCAGAACTGGAGAAGAACAAACACTTCACTACAGTGCGACTTCAGTAAAAAGTCAATGACCAAGAAATGGCAGGGGCGAAATCGGAATGGAAATTGATTCAGAAATTTAAGGAATTCCCAACTTCATTCCCATTCTAGTTCTGGGTCCACCAACAAAGCACAAAACAAAACCAAACACAAAAAGTAAAACAAAAGACCGACATAATAAAACTTAACACAAGGACCTAGACTAAAACCAAAAGTTCAAAAAGAAAAGGCAGAGACGGGATGGATTTTGATTCTGCAATTTTCAATAAACACCAACTTAACGCCCACTCTGGTTTCAACTCTTATAAAGACAAAACAAAAGGTCAAAAGAAAGACTGTCAAGATGGGGGCGGAATGAGTTTTGAAAGAAATTTCAGAACCCGATTTAGTTCCAGCTCCGATTCCACCAGACTAAACAAAAAACAAAGTGTTGGAAACAAAAGACTCCAAACTTTGTTTGAAAAACAACAAAAGATAAAAACACAAAGGGGGACCCATTTTGACCAAGGCAAAAGATGGGGTGGTTATGCAAGGCATACCAAATGGTGACTCGGCTTGGAAAATGGTTTACCCATTTTCAAGATACCCAAAGAAAATTTCAGTCACCCAAAAACTACTTGGCTCATAAACACTTTAACTTGAATAAGATCAGATATATTTAGGATAAGTTTGAGCTAGAATCTCAGATGTATGTTCTCATGAGTTATTTATGAATCTGAGTGTGTGTAATATATTATGCATCATTCTTTGTAGATACTTTCTTTGTTTGTGAACAACTATACCTAAGATTCAAGCTACATAGGTTGAGTCCTTTAACTATCATTCAGTAAAATCCTAGGAATTGCTCTGCTGCCAGACAAGCATTCATAGCCCTGACAGAGATACCTCTAGTTCTCTCAAAGCATTGCTCTACTGCCAGTTAGGCGTCCATAGCCCCGATAGAGATACTTGATTACCCACTTGATATTGAGTTTTCCTCTTCTTTCTTTCTTTTCTTTCATTCATTTTTTTTTAAAACCTTGCTTGTGGAAATCTTTCATGCACCTCGCTCAATAATTCAGACATATTGAATCTGAAACATGGGTTGAGAACTACTATCGATTTCATGATAGTCTTGGAATTGGATTTTTCACTTGAATCAAAGGGTAGAGCCATTCTAAAACAAATAGGTATTTACTCATGCAGATGGTTTCCTAATTTGGTGGCAGATCTTTGATCACAATTCATGAGATATTCACAATATATCTTCTATCCTTAATAACTTTTCCAACCCAAACTAGAATGGTCATAAAACATAAGTTTCAGAATGAAATCCTTTTTAATGGTGATAATGAAAATACCTAAACCAATTTCTCTCCCAATACCAGTAGCATACTTTGAATAACAACCCCTTAATTTGAAATGATCAAAATGAAGATCCCCAACAAAACAAGACCAAACAAAACAAAACAAAATAAACAAAGACAAAGAAAAACAAAACAAACAAAGACAAAGAAAAAAAACTAAAAAATAAACTAAAAAGAAAACCTAATTACATATGATACAGTATAATATATTTTCTTTTAAAACATCAGACCTTTTATGCACCAAAATAGTGCTTGAGAAACTGACCATTAACTGGTAATGGAACAGGCTCTCCTGTTAAGGTACTCAAACAAAAAGCATTCTCGCCTAGTATTTTAGCTACTTGATAAGGACCTAACCAAATTCTATCAAACTTCTAGTGATCTCCCTTCTTTTCTCTAGCTTTATCCCATAATAACACAAGATCTGATATTCTAAAGGCTTTTATCTTGGCTCTTTTGTCAAACCAACGTTTGACAATAGCCTGATGTTTAGAGAATTGCTACAAAGCAGCATCTCTTTGCTCTTCCATGTTTAACAAATTAAGTAATATAACCTCAATCCTATCATCCTTAGAGTAAAAATCCTGCATAAACTTCAGAACAGGTATTTGTAAATGAATGGGGAAGATTGGATCTTGGCCATAGACTAACTTAAAAGGTGAATTTCCTAGGGCTACTTTGATTCTGGTTCGATCTTCCCATCAGCAAAATCTCAACTGGGTATGCCAATCCCTAGGATTACTTTCTAACAACTTTCTTATAACTTTCAATAAGTTCTTATTTGTGGACTCAACCACTCCATTCCACTGAGGGTAGTAATTGGAAGAATACTTCAACACAATTTTATGTTCATAGGCCCATGAAATGAACTCAGCAAAAGAAAAAGCAGGGCCATTATCACATGCCAGAGCGAATGGAACTCCAAAGCTGGTTCTGATGTTCTTAGTCAGAAACTTGATGACCACCTCTATGGTGCTATTCTTGCAAGGCTGTGCCTCAGTCCAACATATGCAGTAGTTAGTTGTAGTCAAGATGAACTTATGACCTACAGAAGAATTTGGATTAATTACACCTACAAAATCAAGTGCCCATTGAGCAAATGGCCTTACCTCATATACTGGTTGTAGGGGCATTGTAGGATTTCTTTCTTTAGGTGCAGAGGTTTGGCATACATGACAAGTCCTACAGTGCTTATGTGCATCTCTAAACACATAAGGCCAATAATAGCCTGATCTTAAAATATGATGAGCCAAAGCATCAGCAGATCCATGCCCTGTTCCGTGTCTTCCATGAAATTCATTTATGGCATGCTTAGCTTCTTGCTGATCCAAACAACGTAGGTAAATTCCTTGAAAATTCTTTCTATAGATTGATCCCCCTTTGAGCATGTAATGAGTGCTCTTCATCCTCAATGCTCTCCTTTGAGTAGCATTATCCCTTCTGGACATTTGTTATTGAGGAGGAAGAAAACTTAATCTATATACTAGGGATCCTTAGTGAATGATTGGACAATATATTGTTGACAAGTAATACTTTTGTCCACTTCTGCCATCGCCTTTGACAAACCTTGGCCTCGAACAAGTTTCATTGGGTGAATCTCCAAGTCAAATTCTTGTAAAATGGCCATCCATTTTCCTCTTCGTTCCCCTAATTCACTTTGCATCAGAAGAGATTTCACAGCTGGATCTGGAACTATGGCCATCACTTGACCTCGAATTATATAATGCCTAAACTTCTTCACTGCCCGTACCAATGCAAAGGCTTGTTTTTCTAATGATGAATACCTTACTTTTGCATTCTTAAATGGAGAGCTCATAAAAGCAAGCGGTCTCTCCTCGCTCTCCTCTCTTCTCTATGTTAAAAATGTTGCACATGAATGGTCAGAAGCAAAAGAATAATTGTAGAAGGGTTTTAGATAATCTAGGCTTGTCAAAATAGGTGCCTTAGATATAGATTGTTTAATCTGCATGAAAGAAGACTTAGCCTCTTCACTCCACTCAATTTTGGCATCCTTCTTCATCATTTCATTGAGGGGTTTGACAATCTCTGCAAACCCTATTATAAATTTCCTAAAAAAATTGATCCTTCCGAAGAAAGATATCATTTCCTTCTTGTTACCTGGCTTTGTCAATTTCAAGATGGCCTCCACTCGATCAGGATCTATGGAAATTCCTTCCTCTGATATAATGTGACCTAAGAGCTTCCCTTTAGACACTCCAAATACAAATTTCTTTGGGTTAAGAGAGACACCATAACTTATACATTTCTTTAGTACCCTTTCCAAGTCAGTATCATGATCTTCTCTATTCTTAGAGAAGATGGTCAAATCATCAACATAAATGATTATACATTTTCCTATCAGATCTTTAAAAGCTACATCCATTGCCCTTTGAAAATTAGCTCCTGCATTGATGAGACCAAAAGGCATCCTTCTGTAGGCCAATGTGCCCCATTTAGTAGTAAAAGCGGTCTTCATCCTATCTTCATGACTGACAAGTACCTGATTGTATTCAGAATACCCATCCAAGAAAGACATCATCTAGGATCGATTCACCTTTTTTAATACTTCATCAAGAGAAGGTAATGGATAATTGTCCTTCTCAGAGGCTTTGTTTAGGTTCCTGAAATCGACACATAGTCTGATTTCAGCATTCTTCTTTTACACAGGAACTAAATTAGCTACCCAAGTAGAGTGTCTAACCGGAAAGATGATTCTGGTCGCTAAAAGCTTTTATACTTCTCTCTAGATTAGAGGCTCAATTAAAGAATTGACCGGGCATTGCTTTTGGTGAAATGGCTTGGCATCTGGCTTGAGAGGGATGGTATGAGTAATCATTGAAGTGTCAAAAGTTTTCAAGTCATCATAACTCCAAGCGATAGCCTCAATATTCTGTTTCAAAACTTTGATTATCTCATCCTTAATTTCTTGAGGACAAGTCTTTCCTATAAGAACATTCCTCTCAGGGCCTAAGTGAGTTAATTTATTTGATTCATACTTACCTCCATCACTCTTTGTAGGCACTCTCTGATAAGCTTGCGGGTCTGAGTCAAATATTATTTCCAATGCTATCATCCCTTTTGGGATGTTATTTCTCTTTAAATCCAATATCCCTTATGGACTATCATTCTCTGGATCCCAATCCCCCTGATCTCTTTCAGATTCATGAATTATTTTTCCTTCAAAAACATCAGAATTTGCCAAAAAGGCCAATATATGCTTATCATCATTAAATACCTGAAAGTTTCTGACATTATCAGGAATAGCTGGGACTGAGATCAACTCCACTAAAAACCTCTTAAGATTAGAGTCTTGCATGGGCTCCAAGGTACTAGTAGCAATAGCAAGAGCATCTGCAATTTGATTAGCTTCCCTTGGGATGAGAGTAATCTCAAAAGCATCGAAATCTTCAATTAAATTCCAAACCCTGTTTCTGTATGCAGCCAATCTTTTATTATGACATTTATATTGGCTACGCACCTGCTTTACAATCACCTCAAAATCTCCCATAACTATGAGAGCAGTAACCTTCTTCTTATGAGCAAACATAAGACCCCGAGAAAGTGCTTCATACTCAACCACATTGTTTGTGCAACCGAACTACAATCTATAAGAAGCAAAGTAAGTGTTTCCTTTCGGTTTAGTTAGTTCAATCCCTACTCCACTTCCTACTTTAGATTTAGAACCATCAAATTTAAGAGTCCATAATTGATCTTTGGCTGGGAGCTCTTTCTTTTTAGAAGTAACAAGGGATAAATTACTTAAAATGTGTGGCGGCTCAGACTTTTGCTGTTTGTCAGAATTTAACTCGGGACAAAGTTCAGTTGAAGATTTTTCTATGTTCTCAATTTGTTCAACAACTACTTCCTGAACACCCTCTTGGGTTAAGTTGCAATCCAATTCATTTCTCATCAATGCCTTGGGTATGGGAAAAGTATCTAGGGTAGGTGTTTCAAATAAAAACTGGGACCCCTCAATTTCTTTTTGGATTTCAGAATATACAACCTGAGTTTGTTCTTCTAGTGAAGAACCTTCTTGTTGAGAAAGACTAGCCTGTGTAAGAATAGTTGCATCCTTAACTTGGAAAGAAAACTCATTGGTGGGAGTCTAGGATTTTTTCTCTTGACACACCTATTGAGGCTGATCTACATGACTTAGAATATCTAAGCATGATTGACATGTTAATTCTAAATGATTATGATAATGAGTTCTACACAAATTAGGTAGCAACAAACTACTCAAATCAGTTTCTTCTCTTAAAACCAGCTTATCTTGTTGCAATTTCTTTATTAGAACCTGTTGGTTGATGCAGATCATTGGGTCACTATGTTCTAGGGGCAATGTATCCCTAGAACTGACTATAGAGAAAGTAAGGACTTCCTCTTGTTTGTAAACTCCTATCTTAGTCTCAAAATATGCTACTTCATTTGAAGCATCATATTCTGTAATCATATTCTTGAGTCTAGGTTCACTTTCAATCCTTATCTGTGTTGCAACCCCCTTCCAGGGTAGCCACATGTGAGAGAAATCCAAGGACAAATATCCACCAATACTTTTCATTAGCTCCCGACTTAGAAGCATCCCATATGTCTCTGGGATATCAACCACTTGGATATCTATATAGGTCTGGATCCTTGGATCTGATCCAACCTGTACATGCATATTTTTTAGTTCTCCTACAACATTAACCTCGGTTTAATCTAACTGAATCACTTTCTTGTTGGTCGAGATAGGACTCAATCCTAACTTCTTACATATCGAAAAGGGCATAACATTTCCTGATGCTCCAGAGTCTAATAAACAATTATGCAAGTTCTTTCTGAAAATCCTTAAACTTAAAAGAAAAGGTGGGGTACTGGTCTTACCTTTATAGATAACTGCATTTGTTTCCTTTGCTGGAGTCACTTTACCTTTTCCCTTTAAGCGATATGTCTCCTCCAAAGATTTCAATACCACCTCTCATTGAGCTGGGTACCACTTCATGATGTCAAAGAATGAGAGGGATGTTTTCTGTCTCTGTAATTTTGTAATAAAGTCAAATTCTGAATCATTCCTAACTTGATACTTAGCAAAAGGAGGTGGGTTGCCTGTATTTTGAAGGTCAGAGGGTCTCTTTGGTGGGGGTGGATTGTTATCTGCATTCTGATTTGATGGGACCATGTTATTTTGGGGTGTAGATGTAGTGAATGGGCCCTTATTCTGATTTCTCAGAAAATGACCTCCTTTGGTCTGAAAAGCTTGAGCGTCATATACATCTTCCTCTGGCTCATTATCTCTTTGCATAGGAAACTGATATTTTTCTTCAATAGTTTCATAAGTCATAGCTGTATTGACTAGCCCATTATCCTGATTGGAATTTCCTACTGGAGGATGGGCATCAGCTTGTGCAATCTTTACAATCTTCTCCATTTCAGGGCAGTTAACCTTAGAATGTGTTGCAGTATCATGTAGGCTGCACCAATTAGTCATTAAATTGAGGTCTGTAATATTAGCAGTGTGTGGTCTCTCCTCACCTAATTGATAATTATGAGGAACTCCTCCATTGTTAGGTCTAGTATTCCACTGCCTATTGTTGTTTTTATTGTTATTGAACCTCTGATTATATCCTCTATTTTGATTTTGGTAATTTTGGTTAGAGGAATTTTGATTCTAAAAGTTTTAGTTGGTGTTCTGATTCCCACTCTGATTGGAATAATTTCCCTGATTGTTGTAATCTCCCTAGTTCTGATAGTTCTAATTTTGGTTGTGGGGAGGGTTTTTCCTAAGCTATTCCATGTCATTAGACATTTGAGATAGAGTCTTCTTGAGAGTCTCTAACTCACTAGTCAATTGAACAGTTTGTTCATTTTGCACATTCTGCACTATGGCTAGGGAATGAACATGGGTCGATCCTCCCACTTGTTGTTATGGATTTTGAGGTTGTTGGGAAGAATCTTGCATGTCATTACGGAAAAAGGGCATGGTAGGTGGAGCTTGTAGCTCAGACACCGGTCCATATTGGGAGTAAGTCATCCCTAGGATAATGTTGTATAATGGCGGGTTAGGCATCTGATAGTTCATGGGAGGAAGAGCTACTCCTAAACCTCCTGGTTGTAGACTTATCTGTTGTTGCAGCTTGATGGCCAGATGATAAACTTTAGACAAAGAGTCAATCTCACCAGGCTGATACGTTCTTTGCAAGAATAGGCCAATTAAAGGATCAATAGCTCTTAAATATGCCTATATGGCAATATTCTCAGCTACTAGATAAGGGCCTTGCAACCTATGAAACATTCTTTGGAATCTATTATTGAACAATGGTAGTGGCTCATGATGTTCCTTTCTTATTGTGGAAAACTGGTAATACAAAATGGCACGGTCCACATAAACCCAAAATTGATTTACAAATGCATTTTCTAAATCTGTCCAACCTAGGATAGATCCTCAAGGAAAATTTAAATACCAGTTATATGCCATATCAACTAAATAGTAAGGAAATAGTCTACATACCACATCCTGATGAGCAACTTGAGCTCATGTGCAAGCATCTTTGAATGCTTTTATGTGCTCCTCAACACTTCTTCATTCACCATGTATGTATTTAGGACAAAACTTTTTTGGGTTCTTTGGTAAGTCATGGATTCCTCCTGGAATAGTCCCTAACGGACAGGGGTTATTCACAAAGTAAGCCATAGGTGGGATTGGTTGAGCAGGTGGTGATATAGGCTGAATTGGTGGAGACTCAGGCTTGCTTGGTGGTGTTGATGTGGGTGGAACTGATGGTGGTGTAGGTGGATTTGGTGGAAATCCAGGTGGAGTGAGTGGTGGTGGCAATGTAGGTACTAAAACCCTACGAGCATGGGGTCTAGGTCTTACCGGGGTTTTTAATTCTTTTAAAGGTTCAGGGTTGGTAGAGGATCTCAAAATCCTTCCATATTTCTCCGGTGAAAAAGACACTATGCGAGCCAGCTTATCTTTTCAGGCCCTCCTAGCACCAGATCTGTTGATGGTGAAAATGACACAAACAACGTGTAAACAGAATATTTCTACTCTATTTCTCCTGAAAAAGAAAGACAACATGTAGTGGCCTAACTCCCAAGGTCCTCGTAGTTGGTTCTCAACTGTCTGATGCCACCCAATTGGTTCATGCAACTATAATATTCAAGGGGCCTGTGCTGGTAACAAAGAAAGCAAGCAATGACTCATTTTTCCAAACTTTTTTAGTAAATCAAGGGGTTTCAAACAAAAGAAAAAGATAGATCAAAGGGTAAACCAGTAAACATGGACAAAACTTATCTAGCATCCAGACATATACCTTCAACTATGAATTTTTTCCAATCAGATCAAGAAAACCAAAGCATGATACAATTCACAAAATAATCTATACCATTATATGCATCTAAGGTGCTTATTTTAATTCGCCTATCACAACTACTTCAAAGACTTTTAAAAGAACACACATTCATTCATTGCCAAGGTCATAGATCAACAAACTTCAATAAATTTAATCCAATGATAATCTAACAAGATAATCCTTAAATCCAGTTTCTTCTAATGAATTTCATCATATAAGAAACAATCATGCTTCAGCACAATCACTAGCATACAGATAGATTATAACTTATCAGCCTTATCAAGTAAAATTCAATTCTAACACCATATTACGTAAACCTGTAATTTTATTCCACTGTAAAATTTAAGTAACAATGCATCTCTGTAATCACTACAAAATTTTATCTCCTACTCTTAGGTGGCCGATTCTATTCTCTATCAGCCAACCCTTACAATATGATACCTAAAGGGTATTTACAGATATACAAAATTCGAACTCCACTTCTATTTTAAGTCATCCACCCTTTTAGGAACTAAAACTCTCTTGGAAACTCAAATCAATTTGATCTTGAGTTCTTACATTAGACATTCAGTTAAACTAGAGATTAGAAAATAGAAGAGAAAAGAAGGAAGTCATGCACTTTAGGAATTGCCAGTGCTGCATGCAACATGCAAAGAAGAAGAAAGCCATGCATGCAAGAGATTTATGCATGTGAAGTTAGGTTTGCAATAAACTCGTCATAACTGATGAAGACTTGTTGTAATACATCTAATTTTGGCCCATCAACCCAATTGTCTTCAAATTTAATTCACTCCAATTCTGTTGCAGCAAACCCTCTCATATTCTTTAGCTTTATCAATTCTCTTCTAGCAGCCTTTATCTCTTCCTTAACGTCCATCAGTCGATCATCACCATCATCTCCTTTCTGCATGAGTCCTTTAAACCTTTTTCCCCATTTCTCTTTTATTTGGCTCAAAGGTAGGCCCTCCTTCATTGGCATATTAACATCTACTATGATAGCAATGACTGCTTCCAACTCCTTAAATTGTTCAGTTAGATCCTTAACAACATCTTGGACTTCATTTCTATGTTTGCACAAGAAATTTTTTCTGAATTGGAGTATAAGAGAGGTCTTTTCCACAAAATCTTCATTGTCCTCCTTGAGTATTGATTGTTCTAGAGGAGTAGTTAAAGGCAATGTACTAACCTTCTCCAATTTCTGACTATACTCTTTATATTACTCTTCCTGCTTCTTCATTGTTTCAATATATTGATGCATTTCCCCTATCAATTCTTTTTTCCTTTTTTGAACCTCAAAACCTTCGACCAAAACTTCACCTACTTCTTGATTTAACTTTTCAACCCACCTATCTAACATCTCCGCTTTGCCCCTTACCTGTACTAAACCATCTACCTCCTTTTTGCTCTACAAAATTGGAGTCTCAATAGCAACTACCTGTTGTGATCTTGGAGAGGAGACACTTTTCAAAAAGGAATACAATTGATCTAATTGAGCCTTAAGCTCAACTTTCTTCTACTTATCCTTTAACACTCTTGACTTGGTTGTCGAAGCTACCACATCAATTAGATTCATCTGTTGATTTCTAGTAGGCTTTCCCAAATTAACAGTACTTAATTGATAATCTGTTAGCTGCATGTCTCCTACCTCCTTTTCTATCATCAATATGGCACACTTAGCAACAATTTCTCCCTTGTCCATGAGCCTGGTGGAGTGTAGGATTTTGGCCTTCGTTTTAGGCCTCTCTTGTTCAATCTCCTTCATCATATTCTCCGAATTGAGAGGTTGTGAAGGTGTTACTATTCTTTTCTGTAGGTCCAATTTTAGCCAAGTGGGAGCACATGGAGCAGTAGTCATCATAGTGGAAGAAGAAGCAATAGTAGTAGTAGAAGGTGGTTGCACATTTACTTGGGGCTGAGAATCAACCCTTGGTTCCTTTTGTTGTTCTTGCACCACATGCATCTGCACAAGCTTTTCAACCTCTTCCTTATCTTTTTGTTCCTGTATCTTCTTATCTTGTTCTTCCTTCTTCAACCTCTCTTCCTCCAATCGATCTCTCTCCACTTTTTCCCTTTCCAATCTTTCCTTTTCTAGTTTTTCCTTATCCAAATTTTCCTTCTCCAGAGCTTCTTTTTCCAAATTTTCTTTTTCTAAAGCCTCTAGTCTCTCTTTCTCTAGTCTTTCTTCCTCTAAAGCCTTAAGCTTTTCTTCCTTTGCTTCTTCTTCTTGTTGCCTCCTAACCAGCTCTTCGGTGTCATTTTCCTTTCTTAATCGCTCTACTTCTTCTTTTTGGTGAGCTTCCTCAGCAAGTTTTAACTTGGCAACCAAGACTTCTTTCTCCCTCTGGTGTCTTGCCTTCTCTTCCTCAAGGTCATGAATATTTTGTATTTACTCTAACTTATCATTTTCTGCTTTAACCTTGAGTTCATCTTCTTGTTGCCTTTTTTGTCTCTCTACTTCATCAACTCTTGACTTAGCTTCAATTTGTTGCTGCTGTAGTATGGAATCAATTTGTGTCTTGGCATCCATTAACTTTTGATTTTCTATTTCTTTAGATTTTTCCTCAGCATCCTTTCTAACTTCTTCAAACAATTCCCATTTCTCCTCTTGTGTCATTACCTGTTCATCATCCTGCTCTAGAGGCATATTCTCTCGCAAATCCTTCTATGACACAGTCTCATTTGAATCTATTTCAACATCATGAATTTCCCTCTCCACTTATTTTCCCTTTGTAGTTTCAGCCATACTATGAAGAGCCCCCTTTTGAACTTCTTCACTCTACTTCTTTGCAAGTGGGACTTGTGTGGAAGATTCACCTAATGTGGGCATTTAAACAACCGATCCAACTTGAGCCTCTCCTTCTTGTATTTTTGCTTCATCACCTACTGCTTGAAGTTCTATCTCTTCAATGTCTGGGGGAAAGAACTCCAAAGGCTCTTTAGGAGGTGTCTTTCTTTTGAGTCTTTTATACCCTTTCCCCTTTTTAGGAACTGGTCCTTGAGGAGCTTTGGTTCTTAGTACCAACCAATGAACACTTCTATCCAAGACTGTTCTTCCTATCTGCTTAATATCAATAGTTTCCTCACTATCCCAGTCAATTGGATCTAGAATTTTAGTTCCAATGTTCAAAGCTTCATAAGATGGATCCAGTACAACTCCATCATCCACCAATGTGTCAGGAATGCCATTTTTGACTCCAAATTCTGACATGAGTGCAATAGGTAGTCTTTCATAATTCTTTTTCCTCAAATCATACTCATCTTTTCGGTCACTCTAGAAATCTTCTAATAAATTGAAATGCTTGTCAAACAAAAAAGGAAACAAGGCATGCATCTTCCTCTTCAGGTCAAAATACTTGCGAGCTATGTATAAGCCTAGCTTTAATTGTATCAGCTCACTGCAGATCACCTTTGCTCCTACCAAATGCTGACAGCTATACTCACCCAACTTCATGGGGAACTTGTGACATCCTGTCTTATGTTTTAAACCAAATCGAGCATTAACTCTAAGAGCCTGATATACAAACTCCATCAATACTATCCTATTATTGCAACACCTTGGAAGCAAATGTGGATGGCCTTCAAAACCAACTATCCTGACATATGTAAACTTGGGGTATTGAATGTACCAACATCCCCATTTAGCAATAAATGCCATGGCCTCTTGACTCATCCTGTACCCTGCATCTCCATTTAGTTGGTTAATGACTACATATATGAATGCATCATTAACTCTTCTGAATTGAGTCTCAACAACCTATAGAGATAGCTGGTTATAATGCTCCCACACCTTCTTTTGTCCATCCAACACTCCCATTATCCCTACTCTATTTAAACTTGGGAAGATACCCAACCTTGTTGTTGCATACACAATGTAATAAGTCATAAAGAAGCACTCAGTCTCCCTGATGCTGGTCAGTTGATCATGAATAGCATTTGATACAATCATCGGCCAATCGAACTGATGGGTGCCATGTAAAATTGTCTGGATGAAAGGAAACATCCACTCTTTGAAAAAAAATGTATCTCTCTTCCCAAAACCCCTAGACAACATCATTATTAAATTTGATACCTCTTTGTAGAAATCTGCCCTATTTCGCTAGTCTGCAAGCTTGGTTAGAGACTTCTTCTCTGTCTTCAACCACTTTTTGTTCAAATGAGATTTATTGGATTCTTTATACTTACTATATTTCTCCAAGGCTTCTACCTCACCCAACTACACCAAGTTCTTAGGATCTGGGACATTAAAGATACTTTGAAATGCTTGAGGAGTGAGATCAATAATTACATTGTTTTGTGAATCCATGCATAGTCTGGTAGCAGGATTGTAGGCACTGGCTGCTATCAAGATCAACTCCGGGCATTGGATTGATAAAGGAAACACAGTGATATGGGCCAAGCCGGAATCAACAATTCTTTTGTGTCCTTCCTATTACATCTTCCCATTCTGCAAAGGTTTCTGCATATAGCTCCTCAAAATTATATTGACCCAAATTGGTATCGGTGATGTCTGACCAATCTGATTCTACTTTGCTCACTTTCACAAAAGGGCTCCTGTGATTATACCTCAGGGTATAAGGCTATTGTTCTGGCTATCTTCTTTGGTTTAGGTACTGCCTTTGATGTTCCTGCAGGCCGGTTCCTTTGGGAAGCTTCTCCTGATGTTCTGGACATCCTCTTAGTTTTCCTGCAACAAAATCTCTAGTTAGATCCTTGAATGAAACATCAAAAAAAATGTGTCTTTAAAATCATACCTTTCAAACATTCATTAAAGGTGGAACCAGGCAGCAAACATCTTAAATATTCCTCTTTTAACATACTGTTGGGCTCGGAGCAAAAACTGTTATTGACACTCTATTAACTAGAAGTGAGCTTAGAGTTGGAAGTGAAATGGTGTTCGAAACCGGAACCAGAATGGAAACTAATTCGGTTTTCTTCAGATTTTCTGTTTTCATATTTTGTTTTGGTTCCGCTTCCGCTAGGTAAATATTTTTTATGAAGTAAAAGCTTCTTACTATAAGTGGAGTCAGAAACAGGATGGATTATGGAATTGACACTAATCATAAAACACATCCAACAAAAACCAAAATCAATTCCGATCCCGCTTCCGGCTATGTTGACCATGACGTCATCAACGATTTTATCAATTCAACACATAACTCTATGATTAAAGACTAAGGTCATATTAAATGAAATGAGGCTTAAAACATATCATGAAAAGACTATACCCATATGACCATGGGGACAACTGTATTTTAGGGCATCATATTTAATTATTAAACGTGATCACAGAAACACATAAAACCCTAACCTAGAAAATGCGATATAAAAACTAGGGCATGGATTTAACCCTTCCTAATTAACCAGATGAATGCACAATAAAATCCTAAGTAAAACCAGATTCTACCAACCATAACTCACAGTAAAAAACCTAGATTTAATCTACCTCACTGTGAAAACCCTAATTAAACCTATGCATTTAAAACCCAATGCAGCATGACGCGATCATGACAAAACGTGAAAACAACTGTGCCCTAACTCACTATAAAACCAGAAACGCAAGCATAAAATGAAATCAAGAACAAAAAATAAACAAAGAAAAACAAACACACCCTCCCACTGAGACAAGAAAATTGCCAAAAGATCTAAATCCAACAAACATAAACTGAAAACATGAAAGCAAATAACTAAAAACAAGAATAGGAACCCTACCTCGAACGTAAAACCTAGCTAACCTTCTGAATTGATTCGCAAGAAACTATCTTCTCCTTCTTCAACTGATTCACTCAGATGGACTCCACAACTGCTCTATTTCGCTCTTTGATTTGTTTAACAATGATAATAATAATGCGTTTAATCCTTAATGAAGGTAAAAATTGAAATTTCTACCTACACATGGCAGCTATCATTAACGCATTAAATGCAATTAAGCGGAGTTAGAACTGGAGAAGAACATACACTTCACTATAGTGCAACTTCAGTAAAAAGTCAACGACCAAGAAACGGTGAGGGCAGAATTGGAATGTAAACGGATTTAGAAATTTAAGGAATTCCCAACTTCATTGCCGTTCTGATTCTGGGTCAGCTAACAAAGCACAAAACGAAACCAAACACAAAAAGTAAAACAAAAGACCGACATAATAAAACTTAACACAAGGACCTAGACTAAAACCAAAAGTTCAAAAAGCAGAGGTGGAGATGGGATGGATTTTCATTCTGCAATTTTCAATAAACACCAACTTAATGCCCACACCGGTTCTGGCTTCGATAAAGACAAAAAAAAAGGTCAAAAGAAAGACTGTCGGGATGGGGGACGAAACGAGTTTTGAAAGAAATTTCAGAACCCAATTTGGTTTCGGCTCTGATTCCACCAAACTAAACAAAAAACAAAGTGTTGGAAACAAAAGACTCCAAAATTTGTTTGAAAAACAACAAAAGATAAAAACACAAAGGGGGACCCATTTTCACCAATGCAAAAGATAGGGTGGTTATGCAAGGCATAACAGTATCAGAGAGAGAACCTACAATAACTATAGATCATTCCCTAAGGCAAGCAGAGAAATGGTCTACCCTAATACATCAATTAAAAGATAAGCAACAATCTAGGGAAGCTCCAATGGTTCAACCTATCACGGATGAAGTGTCTCACATAGAAGTGTGCCTATATGTTGAAGAAGAAACATAATTTATATTAGGGAAACTCACTTATGAAGTGGGAAATCTGAAAGGATAAATTAATATAGAGGGAACAATGTCACCTCAAGGTGTATAGGTGGGTACTACATCTCAAATTCTCATTTTAATAATAGATGAAGATGAAGTACATGAGAAAGCACTTAACACTAGCACAGTTGAGGATCAACCTCAACAAGTGGAAACTAGAGAAGAGACTATTGTTGAGCAGCCTCAAGGTCAAGGAGAAGGTCCAGATGCAAGTAAGGATATTGAGTCTTCTCAAACCCTAAATGAAGAGAAATGGAATAGTGAAAACCTGGATGCCTCAAAGGAATGTGAGTTGTTTCCTCCAGAGGGTGACACTGATAATGAAAAGAAAGGGGAGGAGGATATGAGACTCAAAGGATAATGATTAAAAGAATAGGACCAGGTAAACTCAAAATCCTTTCCACTGACAGGTGATGTGACAAAAGATTCAGAAATGAAAAAAAATGATAGTAATGCATTGGGAAAGAATGTTCCTGAACAATTTGATTAGTAGGAAGAGAGACAAGAAGAGGCAATACCGAATGAAGAAGTATCTGATTGGCTAGTTCAACAATTAGCCCCACCATTGGAGGTAGAATTGATGCCACTGGATTTCAAGAGTATAATGCAAGAGATGGAAACCCCTAAGATGAAGACTAGAGCAAGAGTCAAACATTTCATTAGGAAAAATTCAAATGGAGGGAAGACTCTTCAGATAGCTACTCCTATAGGAGAAAAGAATACACATGAAATAGTGGCTAGGGATTATCAAGTTGCTATGATCAACCTAGGACACTCCTCATGGGAGCAAGATTTAGAGGAAATGAGAATGAACTTAGAAGCAACTGTTGCCCAGATGAGAAAAGATAAGTAGAAGAAGAGAGAACTGAAAGAACATCTTGCTCACTTGGAGAATTTTATCAAGGCCATAACTCAACCAAGTAAGTCATCAACTAAGCTTCCATAAAATCTAGTACTGATGTATAAAGATCAAGAAGATGTAATTGAAGGGTTAAAGCATAAGATAAATTTGTTTGAAGATTAGATAGAACATTTGGTGTACTAGTGTGAAGAAATGATGAGATATGCAATTGGAAAATTCAAGGAAGTGTTTCATTGGCTTGAAAATTCTAAAGGGCTTTTAATTGAATGTAAAGACCACATGGAGAAAAATGATATTGAAGTGTGGTGGTTAGATGTAGTTCTCAAAGAAAAATTCCAAGTGTTGATAGAGGAGAAAGTGATTACAGAACAAGATATTCCAATGTTAAAGAAATGGAAATCATAGCTAAATTGGGAAAGTGATGCTTTGCTGCAAGGAATAATTGGGATAGAAAAGACCACCATGAAGAGTGAAAAGATGATGAATAAGGACTTAGATCTTATAGAGATGCTAGTATAACAAAAAAATTATCTCGAAATAATGGGGCAGGATGATGCAGAGGTAAAAGCTTTCAAGAGTTGGATTGAGAAGATAAACATAGATCCAGTCCAATTTTTAAGTTGGGAGGTCCTTGATGAGGTGATTAAGTGCAAGAATCAAATTAGTAAATATGAGATTGAAATGTTACAAAGGAATGAAGCTATAAAGAAGGTAACTGAAGAATATGTGCAGGATAAGTGTAGTTGGAAGATGACACAAAGTGTTTCAAGGCAGAATATTAATCGAGTGTTGATTGCATTATGCGAATATAAGAAGAGAAAAGGAGAAGATGATTCCATGGAGGAAATATTTGGTGAAGAGGTTCCAATGATTAAGTAATGGAAACCTGGGGCTTTTATGTGTGGATGTGGCCGAAATGTGTTCACGAAGTCATTTCTGGACCTGATACTTGTTGATTGAGGCCAGGGATTCTAAAGGAAAGTGTCATCAAGTTTTTTCTTTTTGTTTGAAGACATACATCTCCCATAGTCTGAGACTTCAAAGCTTTCTGATTGTGAAAGAAATTCAAAGAACCTTTGATTTATTCCAAAATCTTCCTGTGCCAACTATCATGTGCCACATGTTGTCTTATGGTTTTTTATTTTTTATTTTATCATGTCCTCTTTTGAAACTCTTTGATAGCCTTGTTTTCTATAAAAGGCCGAGAGTTGTTTATTTTTATTAGGTTTAGAATTTGTGGAACTCTAGTATACATAAGATTGGTTTAACCAATATTATCTCTATTTTTCTATTTTTTTCTATTTGAGTATAAAAACTTGTGTATTTCATTGGAATTTTCTAATATCAAAGCTTTTTTCAAAGCTATTTCTTGATAAGAAATCTTACATAGCAAACTATTTATTCCTATCAAATAAGCTAATGTGTTAAGTCAGATTCAGGTGCACATTAACACTATAAAATTATAAAGGGTTGTATTTATCTGAATTCTTGCATCATTCTATGCCTAGATTTGAAGGAATCTAGTGAAGTATGGAATGGTTTTCTTTATTTTAGTTTATTTCATGAAATACACATGGATAATAACTAGGAGATCTTTTAGTTTAGGATTTTAATTTCTTTAGTTTCTTAGAAATTGAAATTTTTTGAACATAATTTGAAATTCATGGAGTAATTCTTGTAAATCATTTGTGCTCATGAGATCCTAGAGTGATACATGTTGAATTTGATGAAATATTGCTACAGTGTTGTTCGATACATTTACTAGTGAGTTGTAGACACCATAGACCCCTTGTGATTAACAGTAAATTTAGCACAATGAACCCTGAGTGAACCAAGTGATTCAAGACCTGATATTCTTGATCCATGGGATAGCTATGATTGCCTTTTAGTTAGGAAATTTTGGAAAATCTTTCAAGAAAGGTAGGTTCTCCCATTCTTTGAGCGATAATTTATCTACATGTTGGTGTGTGTGTGTAACATACGCACGTCAACACAATAGATGGTAGATTTTTAATGCTTTTATGGAAGAAAAAAATTAGTTGCAAGAAAAATCAGAACCTTGGAGGAGAGAAAATGAAAAAATTTGAAATGTGGAGATTTAAAAATTAAAACTAGAGTTGAATCAACTAAAGATAAAATAGGATATATTGGTTAAATGTAAAAACTATAGGGAATCATTGTCATCTTAGCTAAAAGAGATCCAGTGTAGTCACTGCTCTAAGAAGTGTCATTTTAGGAATGAATTTACAATACTAGAAGGTATGAGAAGGGTAGTTGAAATAAGCATTAAAATTGGGGAACCAAAGTGTAGGATAAAAACTTTGTATATGGGTTTGTGAAGAGTGGGATGATCATTGGACATATATTTCCCATCATTATTCTCCTAGATGGGAGATGAAGGAGAGAACTAACCTTGGTGTAGCCACAAGTGTGAGGATAATATAACTTATAGAGGAATGGAAAGATCCAATCAACTACAAAAGGTATCCTTTCAAATTCAAGATCATGGATACCTAGAAACACAATGGAGGAATGACCAATGCACAATAGATATGATAAAATGTGTGATAGTGATCTAAGATAATGAACCCTCTACTAATTACCAAAATGATTTTGCATAGGGTGATACAGTGGGATAATATAATGATAAAGAATATGGATGTGATAGAGAAATTGGTTGAGGAAACAAATAAGTGATGATATCACTTGTTTTAATTATGGTAAGATGCGCTATTGTGCCAATAAGTGAAGAGAGAAGAAGAAAAAATGTTACTGATTTGTGGAGACTTTGAATATGATTCTATTAACTATCCAAGCTTAGCTTAACATTATTGAAATGGACACACACTCACAAAAAGTTAAAATCTTTTAGGTCAAAATATGGTAAAAAGGGATAAAACCTTGATGTAAATTCCAAAAGTCTATTTTATTGTATGGTGAGCTAATGTGAAGAAATTTTGAGAGTTTGTTATCGAAATGTGTGAACTTAGAGAAATCCGTTCTAATTCATGAATGATTATCACTAAGGAGTTTGTGAGGGATATCACATGGCTAAAAATATAGCTCACAAATGTCCTGGGATAAGTTACTAGTGGTTCACTTTATCCAAGACTTTTCCTAAAATGGTGATTTTTTGTGATTCCTACCAAATGTTCTCAGGTAATATGAAGTTTGCAGGTGCTTTATCTCTCATTATTATGTTATAAAATTCTCCTTTTAAAAGGTGGCGAGTTGACTTTATTGGTGAATTATTAAGAAATTTAGAAATGATTGTAAGTGGATCCTTCTAGCTATTGATTGTTTCACCAAATGGGTTGAATTTTTAGTTGTATTCTTTCTTTCAAACATCGTCACAAGATTTGAAGTGCCAAGAGGTATTGTTTCTAGTAATACAATGTGCTTTAGAGCACATGAGTTCACTATTTTTTGAATAAATCATGGCATTGGGTTAACATATTATTCTTCTTATCATCTCCAAGGAAATGGAAAACCTAAGTCTAGTAACAAAAATCTCATGAAGATTATTGAATGAAACTTGAACTAACATAAAAAAAAAAAGTGGGATGATAATCTTAGAATGCCATTTGGAATGAGAAATTTCATCACCACCTTGATTTTTCCACATTTCATTATTACCTTGACAATAAATTTTGAGCTATAAGTCATAATAATAACTTATTATATGTGTTGGAAGTAGAACAACAAAATTGTAGAATCTTAGCTAGTGTATTGTAAACTTGGTAGAACCTTCTCAATTAAGAGGTTTAACTGGCTGAACAGTCCACTTTACATTGCTTAAGACCACATTAAATTGTCAACCCAAGTCTTGTAAGCTTATGATGGTGCAACATTATATATGCCTTCAAGGACTGAAATCCGCCTAAACTATCCTACTTAAGTTATCCTACTGCTAGAAATTCATAGAACTACAAAATAATAAAAACATAAACTAGAACTAGTTGTTATGAGTGCCTACAACTTGGATTGTAATTGAACTGTTACTAATAAACTAATACTGTATCAACTAAAAACTTAATAAAAACTAATGACTCAACTGAACTATCCTCCAGAGTACTACTGGTTAACCATTACATGTATGTTTATTAATGATAGGAAAGAGATGGAATTCTAATTAACTTGCATATAATTCATGAAACAATGATAAACTAATAACAACTATCAAACAAGAATAAATAAGTTCTAGAAAATGAAGTGAAGAACAATACCTTGAGTGGCCTACTCAAGTAATTGTTCCCACTTTAACCGATCCCAAATATAGCTAATAGATTCTACACATTCCATAAGATTAACTCCATTCATTATATATCATAGAAGATTACAAAAGATCTTTCCACAAATTGGACTCAATCATTTTGAATATTTTTCATGTCTTGAAATTGAAAGTAACTGATAACATAAAATTGAGAAAAACCAACTAACTATCCTAGGGATTCAACCAATAGCTATATGCAAGCTTGAGGGAATCTTTATTCAAAACAACAACTTAACCAAAATCATTAACTCCTCTCCCAAATAATAGAGTGTAGGATTAAGATTGATTTATTCAACCTTTAACTGAAAAGGAAAGAGAATCCTATCAGGACTAGAACTCTGTCAAAATAAAATTGCATGTAAATATACAACCATTGGTCAAAATTCCATAAGTGACGGAGACCTCTTCTTCAACGTTTATTTAACTGGTTACAATAACACATGTTAAACCTTCATTAAGTGCCTTTAATCAATTATCATCACATTTAGCTTAACTTAGAGCTTCCCCTATTTCAGTTTCCAATCATTCCTTTTTCTATGGGTTCATCCCATAATTGTTGTGTTGTGGTTCCTCTTTAGGTACAAACAAGTTAATTATGTAAAACATGTGCACAAGGATAACTATCACAATTAACTCATAGCATTCCATCAACATTCCATACATATATTCATATAATCCATATAATACTAATATATTATAACCATAATTCCATCATCATATTTAAGGTTCAAGTCTGCATAATAGATATGAAACGATAGTATAATGTAGGAACATTTTCTGGAAAGTGTATCTAAAAGTATCTTTAAACATGTATAAAAACAACAAAAAATAAGCTATTATTTGGACCTATCATCTTCCCCCAGCTAGCCTTTTGCTTGTCCCCAATAAAAATAGTAGGAATCTTGATTATACTATAGAGCAATTTGTCTCAGGTCCATAATTGTGTTAACCCCCTGAATCTATCTCAAATAAAAACCTTGATATTCTGAAAGTTGCCTCATCCTAATAGTTCTTGTTCTTTCACATTCATCACCCTTCTCCCCAGTCCAATGTGGGAATGGATAGAGGAGAATAGGTGGATGGAAGGTGATTGGTACCCAATGAACTCCTTTTTTGACACTTATTGCCATATAATTGCATTCCCTCTGAAGCATAGTAGTAAAATTATACACAGAATGTGGCTCTTTCTTCTGCAATTTAGGTGTTAAACTATTCCATCTATTTTGTACATTCTTGTAACACCATTGTCCAATAACTACAACTAACATCTTCATTCTTTCATAGTTTTCCTCCGTGAGCTTCATGATTTTCCTAACTACTCCCTTATGTGCAAGAAGTTTCAGCCATTCATCAATGACTACATTTGGATCCTTAGCCTCTCTTCTGATTGGAAGTGCAATGAATTTCTCTTTCTATTCATACTCTTCCATAATCTCACCTCTAATTTTTTCATTCCTATAGTAAGAGGCAAGTGCCCTGATTTGAAGATCTCCCACAATATTAAAGGCTTTCATTTTGTCTCATCAAGTATTACATAGTTGTGCAAATAAAGCTCACACAACTGATCCTGTTCTTCGGGTGTGGAAGTAGCAAAAATTTCAAGAAACTCGAAAGTTTGACTCATGATAATTGAATGTTTGCTAACTAATCTACTGAACTAAAAGCATAAAAACCTTTCTTGTAAAAATAGTGCATAAGTTCTCGGTGGAGGCCTACATCTAACAATTTTTGTATCCTTGTCTGCTATTTCCTCCAACTGAACTGTTCTTTTGTTTAATTCCATATCTATTTTCTCCAATTCCTTTACATATTCTTCTTTTTACTTCCTCCACTTCTCCTTTTCCTATGAAAATTCATTAGTTACTTTCCAAAATTGGTAGCCAAGCGAGAAGGATGTATGATAATAAGGAGTTTTAAGAGGGGGTTTCTCCTATGGCACTGTTAGTTCTTTGTCCCTTGTCTTGGTAACAACCAGTTGTGCTAGAAAATTTAATTTAGTTCCATGACCATATAGCTGTAGTTTCACCTCCATCTCCTACATTTTTACTTCCCTTTCTTTATCTTTTTGCTCATAATTTTGCACCAATTCCTCCAAGTGTTTAATTTTGTCCAGTGCCTCTTGGAGTTATTTTCTTACATCTTTGTCTTCAATGTAAAATTCCTCTGCATTTTCAAATTTCTCATTACTTTCTTCATAAACTCCAGGAATGGGAAAGGCTTCTGTCTAGAATTTCTTGGCATTAAATATATCTTTTGATTTAGAATCAAAAGTTGTCACTATATACCTTCTCTCTTTCACTGGTATATTCACATTACCAGGAACATTTCCTTCCAATTCAAAATCAGTTTCTACAATTATAACATTTTCTTGATGTTCTCTCTGACGTTGTTCTCCCTAAGGTTGTTCTTTACTCATCTCTTTTCCTTTAGGTTCCCCCATATTTTCCTTTGTGGCACATTGTTTTCTGAGCCTACCAGAGCATCTAGGTGTGAGTACTTCTTCCTCAATTTTCCTCTTTTCCTTTTTAACACTTTTTCTTTTTTGGAACATCCTCCTTTTTCTGCTTTTAAGTATCCCTCTTTTTCTTTGAAACATATTCTTCTAGTTTAGAGGGTGTAGAGGAGGTAGATACACTGCCTCTCTGATTCTTAGAGTTTCACAACTTAAAAGAAGGTAATTCCTTAATTATGGGTGGCCTAGACTTTGGTTCTTCAAGTTCCTCATGCTTGCCTTGGCTGTGGGCAGGAGAAGCCATGAGTGGAACATGAGGGTTTCCCTCTTTAGGCTCATTTTGGGGCTCATTCTAGGTTTCGATATCCTCAAGTACTACGAGTGCATCCAATAAAATATTAATGTCTATGCATTCCTTGAAATATTCCCACTTAACTTGTGGATATTGAATCCTTAAACTCCTCTTTATCAGTAAGGTAACTAAATAATGATGAGAGAGGGAAGTATCACTTTGTTTTCTCTAGTATTCTGAGGCCATTCATTTCAATAAGTTGTACGAAAAATTTGGTACATTCACTACCCTATTATGCCTGAGATGACTTAATAATTTGAAATAGATTGTCTACAAAAGGTTCTCCCTACCATCACAGGTAATGTATCTAATAATGTAAGAGGTACATCTTTCCCACAACTAGTGGAGAGAAATTCTCTTTGTACCTTGCAATGAGGAATCTAAGTCTTCTCCTTGTATGAAAAATTATTCCCCAGCTACAACTACATCGGGCCGAGTTGGAAATTTTGTCCCTGTTCTCAGTAGTCCTATGACTTGTGGAATGGCAGTTTTAGATGCATCAACTGAAAGTCCCTTTACCATTGCCTCATCATATTGAAGAGTGTCTACAAACCTTCTTGTTAAGTCATCACTGAATTCCATTAATTTCAAAAAGTAGTCAAGCCAACCAACCCTTGTAAAGATGGGTAGGACTGCTATGTCCTTTAGAATTTTTTAGTGAGCCTATGGCTCCCTTCTTATAATATCCCAACCATCCTTGCTTCCTCCTCTGCTTAATGTACTAAATTCAACTTTGGAAATTCAATTCAATCTTTCCTACCACCTTCGAACTTCTCTACCACTTCAAAACCTTTGTTTCCTCATATATCCTTACTACTATACTATACTGCAACTACAAGTTCCCTTCTAAGTTCAACTTTGGGTAAGTGCAAAAAGATGAGGGGCCAAAAAGGGGGCTTAAGTGGCCACTTTTTTCTAAAATTAGGAAATACTAACCTTGGACGTGAAATTGAGGATAGTTACATTCAAAATTTTGAGATACAAAAAAAACAAGGATCGTAGTTCCCTGAGTCTACTTTCTAAATTACTATTTTTTTTTAAAATGGTTGAAATTAAGGCATTGAAAAGAGGGGACCACAGAAATTGGTGATGTTTTTGTCAAAAAAGCATAACATAGCAAATTTTGTGGCTCCCTAGCATGGTTAACTTTTTTTAGTATTTTTAAAATTGCTTCGGTGAGAAATTAGCTAATAGTGTGTAGTTTTTGCTCGATTTTTCTGATAATTTTTTAATGAATATTTGAATTTTTACTAATTTTCAAAGTGGACACTTCCTGAAAAATAAAATTTTGGCCATGCTACCCCTATAAATTTTGGAAACTAATTGATTTTTTTTAATATGCATAGAATTGAGTCTAGTTTCTAAAAATGTAATTTATTTGAAATTTTGATGAATGGTTAATTTATAACGAAAAAAACACCAAACACTAGTTTTTGCCAAAAAATAGACACACAAACAAAAGAAATTATAGATCAAAGGCTTAACATTGTCAAAATGTGAAAAAAATTACATTGTTAGATATCTAAGAGAGATCCTAACATTACCCAGGTGTTTGATTTGTTCGACATTGAAACACATGCAAACCTGATGCTTAGCACAAACACGATTATGTGAAATATTGTAGAATTTGCAAAAACACACCTTTGGACATTGGGAAGACACTCCAAGCCTTTAGGTTGGTATTCCAAGGCAAACACAAAGCCCAAGTCTTTAGGATTCCCAAATCAAGAAATAACGCGAGCGTGTTATAATGTGAGCGCGTTATAATGCACTCATGTTATTTCTTAGCTTTGACATGGTTTTTGCGTTTGTTCCTATGACATGTCTAGAAAGACATAATGTGAGTGCATTGTAACGTGCTCACATTATGTCTTGCTTTGTGTTAAATGCTACTCTATTGAATGTATGTATATATATTTGTATGTTTGTATGTATCTATGCTTGTATGACATGTATGTATGTATGTACACACGCTTGTATGTATGTATGTATGCCTTTATGTATGTCTGTATGTATTAGTGCATGTATGTATGTATGCCTATATGTATGTATGTATGTATGTAATATTGTATATACATATGTACATGTATTTTTTTATTTATGTAAGATTGTATGTACATATGTATTTATGCTTGTATGTATGTAAGCATGTATGCATGTTTGTATGTATGTATGTCTACTTATATGTTTGTATCTATGTATGTCTTTAGAGGGGGAGAGAACTTTCAGAGAGAGAGAAGTTGTCTAGGTAGGGTGGGAGGGAGAGAGGGAGAGGGTGTGGAAGGGAGAGACCTGAGAGAGAAAGGGTTGGAGTGAGAGGGGCTTATCTAGGTAGGGTGGGAGGGATAGAGTGAGAGAGATATATATAGAGAGAGAGAGAGAGAGGGGTGGGAGAGAGGCTGAGAGAGGAGAAGAGAGGGGAGAGAGAGGGAGAAAGTTATGTAGGTAGGGTTCTAGAGGAGAGACTTGAGATTGTGAGAGGTGAGAGGAGAGACTTGAGGAATGGGAGTAGAAAGTGGGATAGAGAGAGTCAAAGAGAGTGAAGACCCTAGAGAGGTAGAGGTGTTGGAGGAGTGACCTGAGAGAGAGATGGAGAGTGTGAAGGGTGGAGTGAGAGGGACTATCTAGGTAGGGTGGGAGAGGATAGATAGATAGAAGAGTTACCTAGGTAGGTTGCAGAGGAGAACCTAAGAGAGAGAGAGGGGGTGGAGAGGAGAGACCTAAGAGATATAGGGAGAGAGGTGATGGAGAGGTAGTGGGAGGGATATAGAGAGAGAGGGGGGTGAGAGAGAGTGGTAGGGATTGATTGAGCAAGAGGTATGTAGAAAGAGGGAGAGGGTAGATAGAGACAATTAGAGAGGGTAGGAGAGAGGGAGGGAGAGAGAGGTGAGATGGATATATAGAGAGAGGGATAGGGTTTGAGGGTATAGGGTTGATGGATTAGGGTTGAGGTTCCAATGTATAGGGTAGAGGGTATAATGTATAAGGTACACAGTTGAGGGGTTAAGGGTTTAAGAATTGAGGGATGAGGTTTAGGGTTGAGGGTTGATGGTTGATGGTATAGTTTGAGTATATAGGTTTTAGGGTATATGGTTGAGGATCCAATGTATATGGTAGGTGGTTGAGAATTGAGGGTTTAGGGTTTAAGAATTTTAGGGTTGAGGGATTAAGGTTTAAGGGTTGAGGGTTGAGGGATTATGGTTTAAGGTTTGAGGGTTGAAGGGTTATGGTTTAAGGGTTGAGGGTTGAGGGATTAGGTTTGAGGGATTACGGGTTGACAGTTGAGGGTTTAGTGATTGAGGGTTGAGGGTGTAGGGTTTAAGAGTTGAGGGATTAGGGTTGATGGATTAAGGGTTAAGGGTTGAGGGTTTAGGGTAGAGAGTTTAAGGGTTGAGGGTTGAGGGTTTAGGGATTAGGGTTGAGGGTTTAGGGTATTGGGTTGAGGATAGAGGGTAGAGGGTTTAAGGGTTTATGGTTTAAGGGTTGAGGGTTTAGGGTTGAGGGTTGAGTGTTTAAGGGTTTAGGGTTTAGGGTTTAGGGATTAGGGTAGATATGGAGGGAGAGATGGAGGGAGAAGTGAGATAGAGAGAAGGAGGGACAAAGATAGATGAGGGTTGAGGAAAATATATATGAGGGTTGAGGATCCAATGTATAAGGTAGATGGTTGAGAATTGAGGGTATAGGGTTGAGGACCTATAGGGTTGATGGTATAGGTTTGAGAGATTAGGGTTGAGGGTATAGGGTAGAAGGTTTAAGGGTTTAGGGGTTGAGGGTTTAGGGTATAGGTTTGAGGGTATATGGTTGAAGGATTAGGGTTGAGGGTCCAATGTATAGGGTAGAGGGTATAGGGGTTGAAGGTTTAGGGTTTAAGGATTGAGGGTTAAGGGATTAAGGGATTAAGGGTTGAGGGTTGAGAATTGAGGGTTGAGGGTTTAATGTATAGGGTAGAGGGTAGAGGGTTTAAGGGTTGAGATTTGAGCATTTAAGGTTGATCATAGAGGGTTGAGGGTAGAGGGTATAGGGGTTAAGGGCTTAGGGTTTAAGGGTTGAGGGTAGAGGATAGAGGGTTGAGGGTTTAAGGGTTGGGGGATTAAGGATTGAGGGTTGAGAGATTATCACAGAGAGTTTACTTGGGCTTAAGGTTTGAGGGTATAGGGTTGAGGGATTAGGGTTGAGGGTAGAGGGTATTGGGTTGAGGGTAGAGGGTTTAAGGGTTAATGGTTTAGGGTTTAGGGTTTAGGGTTTAGGGTTGAGCATTTAAAGGTTTGAGGGTTGAGTGTTGAGGGATTAGG